>PVHY01017494.1:13942-31400 GCA_004024945.1 Uropsilus gracilis
TCCAGCTGGTCCCCATTCTCCCCTTGTGCAGTTTCATTTGGTTGACCATATATTAGTGAAACCATTTGGTTTCTGTCCCTTTCTATCTGGCTCGTTTCTGCTAGAATGATTTCTTCTAGGTACATCCAGGTTTCCATAAATTCATCAAATTTGTCATTTTTAATTGCTGAGTAATATTCCATTGTGTATATGTACCACAAGATACATTTTAAAAATCTGGGGAACATACTTCGTAGTAGAGTTTCTATAATACACCCCAATTGATTAATTCACTGTATTACAAATTTTCTGTGAGCTTGTATATTTGTTTGGCTTCTCTCTGGGTTTCTTGAGAACAAGGGCAAAGTTGTTTAATGAAACACCTGACATTGTTCTGGCACATAGTAGGTACTCAGTAATGCTTGCTTGGTTGAATGCATTGGTTTAATTCTAAAGAGGTGTGTGGGGATGTGTGTATGTCTGTTTGTGTTGGGACATCTTGATAACGTTTAGATTAGCCCAAAGCATTGGCTAATGTTAAATTTAATTTAAAATATACTCTTGTGTGATTGCATCTTCAATTTCATGGTTGATTCCTTTGTGATTGACTTATTAAGCTAAACGAAGAGCTGTAAACTAAAATACCTTAAGGGACCAGGAAGGAAATGTAATAAATGAGGATGATTAACTTTCATTGTGAAATACCCAGTATTTTCACAGAAATGGATCATCAGTATTGTTAAGTATCCAGCCTTTTTGGAGCAGGATCACAACTATCTTTAGTTTGAAACTATACTTTAAAAAATGGTAAAATTTCTTGACTTTTGGATTTTTTGGAAGCTGGAAACTCAAAAACATAATTTAAGAAGTGTAATGGAGCCAAATATATATCCAGCCTACCCAAGTCATAGGCAATCAATCTATAACAGAGCCAAGCAAAATAGCATTTTAGTTTGCAAGAATATTTGATTTAAAACGAACATCTTGAATACTGTCAAATGCCACACTTACTCTTGAACAATCCAAGCTCTATAATATTGATAAGGATTAAGTTAAGGCCTGATTTGAGACCTAAGGCTAGATTTTAGTGAGCACACATGACAAAGGGTTCCCCAAATGGCAATTCACAGGACAGATAGAACTAAAGGTTTGTCTTTAGCAACATTGCACCTATATCTTACTAAACAAGGAGGACACACTGAGTCAGTTTTCCAGGTAACTGATTTCCATTATGGTTCGAAATAAGGGAAATACATCACCCTTGCTCTCTATCCCAGCCTCTGCCTTGTCCTTCGTGGTTAGACATCAGCAATCATAAAGGGAGAAGGGTCTCTTAACTGCATATTGCTTCCAGTCCATCTATCACTGTTCTTGGTTCATCTTCCTCAGTTCAGTAACTGCTACTCTGGCACGTCAAAATTCTCTAATGTTTTTGCCAAAATCAAAACCAGAATCTCTCCTTGAAAAAATGGACATGTTACTTTGGGGCATTTGGGCTGTTTCCATATCTTTGCTATTTAAAAAAAAATATATTTCACATCAATTTAATCTCCATTTAATCTCCAGGGGTCACCCATCACCTCCCCTTCCTGACCACTCCAGCTGGTCCCCACCCTCCCCTTGTGTGTTTTCATTTTGTTGTCCATATATTAGTGAAACCATTTGGTTTCTGTCTTTTTCTTTCTGACTTGTTTCTGCTAGTAGGATTTCTTCTAGGTACATCCAAGTTTCAATAAATTCATCAAATTTGTTTTAATAATGCTGCAGAAAACATCCTGGTACAGGTGTCCTTTTGAATTAGTGTTTTTGTATCCTTTGGGTAAATTCCTAGAAGTGGGATTGCTAGATCGAATGGTAGTTCCATTTTCAGTACTTTAAGGGTCCTCCACACAGCTTTTCATAGTGGCAACATGGATGGAGGTAGATCAACTCATGCTAGCAGAAATAAGTCAGAAAGAGAGAAATACTGGATGGATTCACTTATATGAGGGATATGGGGAAAACAAACAAACAAACTTTTTTTTTTAAAATAAAAATCAGCAGAACTGAAATAAAGAGCCACAGAGGGGGAGGGGAGAAGGGTGCAAATGATTAAGATGATGGTGCATCGGTGACATGGTGGTGGTGGGAGATCCCTGGGGCTGACAACGATGTAAAAAAATAAATAAATAATTTAAAAAAAGGAAAAATGGAGATGTTAATCAAATCCTACAACTTCCAACAAGCAGAAATACATCTGAGGGTTTTATTTTATTAATTATTAATTAAAAGCATATGTAATATTCATGCCTAATTGACACTTAATACCTAATTAAGGAAACATCATATAATATTAAGAAAAACCAAACAAAATAGTCCTAGACTTGTTAGACTAGGACTTTGCCTCCTTATGAGAATCTGAAAAGATGCATTCAAGATTCCTAAGAATGAGAACTCAGTGGGGAGATAAGTGTCGATGATTAAAGATAGTGATTGAAGACAGTGGAATGAAAAAAAATAAGGTGCTTGCTCACAGCAGGGATTAGGTCTTTATGTCAGTGTCTGGAGAAGTTAAAGAGGAGGCTTGTAATGGAGGGGATGTTCTGTTGACTTCAAGACCACATACTAATAGCAAAGGGAAGAATACTCTCATAGATTAGTAATGTCTGCAATAGGCATAGGCGTTAGGAATGGCAGTATGCTTGCCAGGCATATGCTACCTGTGGCTTAAGCGAAAAAATAAAACTGAATATTTACATATGATTATTATACAATCCAATTTGTCTGAGACAGTCTCATTCCATGCCTATGATAAATCAATTAATCCCTGGTAATTATGCCCAGTATCCCTTATTTTCAGGAGTGTTCCAGTTAGGATAACAAGTTATACACAATTACCCAGGAACATTTTTTGTCTAATTATCATGAATTCATTTATTTACTCAACAAGTATTCCTAAAGTCTACTTTTTGGGCCTGTATCACCCACCACTCATCAGAATCTTCCTTTCCCTGGGCCAGGCTTATCTCACTATTTTGATCAAAACATCTCAATACAACTCAGTATTTATTGTTTCTTTGACCTGTGCCTGATCACCCTTCTGATCTGAAGCACTTGCCTATATATTCTTGGACAAACACAGCCTTGACATCAGACTTCTCAGCCTCTGCTGTATCTCTTATAGGTCTTCCCTCCCCCACCCTGAAGTAGCTCCTGGGGAAAAGAATTCACCTTGAAATAGCACATTATTCTCTTTAAACTCCCACAATTTATAGGTCAAATATTGCCAGTCCAAGTTTTTAAAAAGTAAATTAAGAGAAAAATTTAACCAACCTTCCAAATGGAGCTCTTTTTCATTTTCTGCCATACCTTTTGATATCCTACCCATGTCAAATGAGAGCTGATTTTCAAAAGGCCAGACCAGCAATAGACTAAAAAACCTGTATGTCTCACATTTTTCCCTGCAGCAGATTCCGGGAACTTTAAACTCTTTGATTCTGTCTAGATTTTCCAGCTAATGTCCCAGGTTGGAACCTGGTGTCTATAATGCAAACACCCATCACTGCTGAATTTCCTAGCTGAATTGGCTCAAAGGAACACACAGGCACATTGCTTGCTGTTAAAGCCTGCTCTGGAGAAGCCAGTCTCACTTTCAGCAACATTAGCATTTTGAGCTGGAAAGTTCTTTGCTGCATGAACTGTGAGGTGCATTATTGAATTTTTAGCTGCAGTCCTGGCCTCACCCTCTGGGATGCTGGTAGTGCTTCCTTCCCCTTTTTCCTCCCCCTCACCCCTCTCGTGATAACTGGAATGTCTCTAGCTTGGAGCTGAGACAATACTGCTGTCTGTTGAGAATACTGGAGTGAGCACTCTAATTATTAAGACAAACTACTTTTTCTGGCTTTGAGCAAGTCACAGAGTAGTGGGACCAACTCTTACCTGCCCTGGTGAGAAATTGGCACAGTGCTGTGGGAGCCAAAGAAAGAGGGATGAGCTTCTTCTTGGCCAGATAAGGCTGTACAGAGGCCATGCCTCTGGAGTTCTCAGTGATAACTCAGTATTCCCCAGGTGGGGAAGAAGGTAGGGCATTTCTAGCAGAGGGGAAGAGGGCGCATGCTGAGATGTGAAGGATAATGTGTTTGAAACACATAAAAAGTTGAGAGGCGATGGAGCGATGGGTTTTGTATGGTAAATCAGTTGGTCAGGCTTTTTCTGCCGTTGGCCTCTATGACCAGCACCTGTGGTATTGCGCCCTCCCCCCATGATGGTACATGCCAGCCCAGTGGGTGTGCGCATGCGTAAGTGGGCTCACCTGGACCTGGGAGGCAGGGACAAAAGGGTGAAGTCACCCTTGGAGAGACAGGTCAGGGAGTGGGTGAAGAGCTTGGGAGGGGAGCATGGGAAGAATGCAAAGGAGAATTAGAGCTCGAGAGAAAAATTCAATTGCTGCCTGCGTTCCCCTGGCTCATTATTAAAATTTCTAGAAAGATAATTCCAAGGTCACCAACCTCCTTTAGCTCCTATAACTAATGATGAACCTACCCAGTTGGGATGATTGCCAAGTAGGTATATTGAGGAAAGGGTCAGGGAGTTGGGACTAAGATAAGGAGCTAGAGTTCTCTGGGCAGCAGAGAATCACAGGACATCATGTGGTCAGGTGTGGGCTCTGGAGAGACGACGTGGCTGTTGGTTAGATGCAGGAGAGCCAGGTGACCAGCTCTGTCTCAGGCTGCCCTGGGCTAGGATCTTGCTCCAGTGTTGAAGATTAGGTGGGACTCCCAGCAAAGCATCTCCTTTTCTTAAACCATTTTCCTTCTTTGCAGAAGGAAGCTGATAATCCTACCTACCCCACTGGGTGGTTGTGAGAATGAGACAAGTTAATCTCCATAATGAGTTTAGGGCTCTTGGATGTAGTTGAAGCTCATTAAATACTTGCTCTTCTTAGATTTCAAGGTGGGGGGGTGGGTAGATGGTGGGGCTTGAGATGGAAGGCAAAGAGGCCAGTTTGGAGGAAATAATGAGACATCCTGGGGTAAGGAAGTAGCACAGTGATTAGTGGACAGAGAGAAGATGAATTAATTCCCTCTGGAGATGAGTTGACTCAGACATTAACATTTTGCAGAGTTCCATAAGCAAAAGAAAAAGATCCAATTCTCCAAACACATGTACTGCCCCTGTCCTCCCCTTCCCACCCCATGAGTTTCCCACCAAGTCCAGCTCTGACCAGACCCCATGCAGTACATTTCCAGCTGCACCAGCCTCCTGCCACTGTAAGCCTGCCACCTGAGACTTCTTTGTTCAGAAAGAGTTAATTAAATGAGGCACCACAGTTGGAGAGAGCATCTTAATCGCATTCTGTCTCCTCTGTGTTTTCCTGTTCTTTTTCTGCAGCTTGCCTTCTGTTCTGGGGAAGAGGGGCTACAAATGACCTGCTTTAGAACCAAATAACAATTTAATAGAGTGGAGATTCATTAAGACAGTGCTGATGGCGACTGGAGTCTCCAGAACAGAGAAACAGCCCAGAGGATTTCGATTCTCTACCAGTTTTCTGACCTCAATTTACAAGGCAGAATTAAGTTCTGGAAACCTCAGAACAGAACTAAATAATGGAACTAGTGGCTTTTAATCATTGATAGACTCACGAGGACCTGAGAAAACTGTCCTCTCTGTAAAGGGGGTGTCTTGTATCAGTGCTACAATCTGCTGTGATCTCTATTTCACTTTAAATGTTTATTCAAAGATGTATTTCAAAAAGAAGCCATGTGCCAGGTGTGGGGAAGACAGTGATAAACAAGATTGACCTCGTACCTGCTCCGGGGAGCTTGCTTTTAGGGAGAACCAGACAACAAAGAAAAAACTATTGGAAAACTAACTGTGGCAATTACTAAAAAGGAAATTAGCCAACCTCTCTTTATGAAGGAAGAGAAAATAGGTCCCAAATGTAAACATGATTTTCAGGCATTTCTCCAGAGTATCAACATAGGAAGCAGACAGTTTCATATTCACCTCTGGCAATTTCTGCAACTGACTTAAATTGATGAAGAGTCATGGATGAGTGACCCAAACTGCTTATTGTTTTCCTTTCACACCTAGGAAGTCAGGGTTCAGGGATGAAAAGAAGAATCTTCTCTGTAGGTAGGCAAAATTTGATTTCTTATGGACATTTTGGAAGAACATTACTAAGAGCGATAAAGGAGACGTTAGGAATGTGGACCCTGAAGTGGGGTGTTGGGGTCCAAACCTGTGCTTGACCTTTTGTTAGCCACGTGACTTTGGCAGGTTCTACAGCCCGGCAAGGTGGACCTTGGAGAACTGAAATCTGAGCAGCAGTACCTGGTAGTGAGGCTTAGTAGGTTCAAAGGCAGCTTTGCTAGCTCTTAGCAATATGGGTTCAGGCAATTCGCTCCCTTTTGCTAAACCCCAGCTTCCTCCAAAATAGGGAGAATGAAACCACCTTCTGAGGCTGCAATGATGCTGTGGAAAAAAAAAATAATGTATGTAAAATATCTAAGATGGCGGCAAGTAAATATGTCAGTCCTCAACACTCATTGTTGTCATGTCATCATCATCATCATCATCATCATCATCATCATCATCATCATCATCATAGTTGTTAGAGTCAATTGATGTTTTGAGTTGTTTTGTATTTTTTTTTTTAATATCCATTTGCCTTAGGTTGTGTTGTCAAAAGCAGAACATGCTATTGTTTATTGTTCACTGCGGGTGCGCCCTCGGGACAAACCTGCAATGGAGGCAGGGCAGCAGGAGAGGGCAGTCGAAGAAGTGACACAACAAACCTGGGGTTTGGGGTGACACGAAGCCTTAGCTGGCTGCTGCAGGGCTCTGGAGCATGAACTAGCAGTTTGTCCTCCCTCTAGGTGAGGGAGGAGGACTTTATACCTCCTGATCAGTTAGCCACTGCTTGCTCCCCACTCTGGGAGAAGGACATGACTCCCCAAGGGTGTCTGCTGTGGCGAGCAAGGTGATCCTCCAGAGCAGGAGCGCAGTCTGAGCTGTTAGCAACTGGAGCCACAATAGTGGGGAAACGGATATGCTGTGTGTGGGAGATCACCGTAGGTACTAATAGCACCCACTGTGCCCTTCCACTGCACTTTGCTTTTCCCCTGAAAGTCCTTCCCCCTGCTCAGTCTGACCCAACTCTACACTTGATCTTAGCCAAAAGGCTGAGAAGCCATCTGACCCAACTCTAAAGGTAAACTTGGGACTGAAACCTGAACCAAGAGAGTACTGGATTCGCCTGACTACAGTGATTGTTCCCGGATGGTCATGTGATCTTCAGGAAAGCCAATGAGATGCAAGGAAACTTCTGCTCGGCATGGTGGAAAGAGCTGTGTGACGATTTCTGCAGATATTCTTGCCTGTTATGGCAACCCCTGTTGTGGGGTTAACCAGGACTAAACCTGGGCCTGAGACAGGAGATAGTCTGGGAGCTGAGAGAGCCAAGTGACAGAAACGAGAGTACCCCCCTAAGGCCCCAGAGAAGGCAGAGGCTGAAATGAAGCCATTTTCTTTCTCTCTTTTGCTCATTCCTTGAGCTGTGGGTTCTGGGTACTTGCAACACAGAGTCCCGAGTGATGTCATCCCTAGAATGGGACCAGAAACACTATGTAAATTAGAAGCCGTCAATCATCTCTAGGGTTATTGTTGCAATGTAAATAAAGTTCTTCAGGAGCCAGGGCAGCTTTCCAAGTGAGGTGTTTGAGTTGTCTCAGGCGGAGAAGAGGCACATCCGGCAGCTCGGAAGGGCACAGAAGCGCCCCCAGCCACCCCCCCCCCAGGAGGATGCTCCTGCCAGCTTTCTCTGCCAGCAGAGGTCCAGGTGCTCCCAGAATGACCTTCACGCTGAGTGGCCATTGCATCTGCTCTAGGCCAAATGAGGTCCAAGGAGGGGATAGATGGTGGCAAAGGTGGAGTAGGGTGGGCAAGTTGGCAATGTCTTCAGGTTGTTGAAAGATAACGGAAGCATCTGACTGGTCCTAAAGAGTTTATTTGAACTGAAGTCAATCTGAATCCAGCAGCCCCAAACCAGAAGTGGTTGAGAACCTCCCCATAGAAAGTGGAAAGACATTGTAAAGAAAAGGCAGGAACAAAGCAGGGGAAGCATTTGCTTGACTCTAGCGTAGGCTGTTGCCTTATTTCGGGTAATCTGATGGACAGTTTCTGATTGGTTGCCCTTAAATTTCAATTTCTTCAGCTTGGAACGTCATCACTCAGGTTTGGTTTGATTCTGTAGGCTTCTAAGGCATGAGAACCATCTCAGTTAATGACCTCCTTATTAAATTAACCATATGGATAGAAGGGGCTCACTAACCAGCCAAATAAAAGCAGCCAAATAAAAAACCAAAAAACAAAAAACAAACCCAAAGAAAATGAAAACCACCTTCGTTGGTCTATACAAAGATACTGATAAAGCAAAATGCATTACCCTCACTCATGGTCATTAGCATATTTAAAGGTGTATCACTCCATTTCACAAAGGACTGATATTAACAATCTACTAAGAGCTTATCAGGCGCAACCAAAGACAAACAAGAACAAAAAATGGGCAGAGGAGTTAAATAAGCATTTCTGCAAAGAAGACTCACAGATGGCCAACAATGCAAATCAAAACTGCAGTGAGATACTCTCTCACCCAGTGAGAAAGTCTCCTATTAAAAAGATGAGTAATGAGTGCTGGCAAGAATGTAAAGGGTATTGGTGGCAATGTAAGCTGTCCACTCCCTCTGGAAATTGGTGTAGATGATTTCTCAAATGTACATATACCATGTTGTCTAGATCCACTCATCAGTTTTGGAACATTTGGGTTGTTTCCATTTCTTGGATATTGTCAGTAGTGCCGCTATGAACATATGTGATTTATTGAGCTTTTTAATATCTTGAAATCTTTTCAACATTGACTCCTGATCTTCATGTTGCACTTGAAAAAGTGCAACTTTTTCACCTTGATTCCTGATCTTGCAGAAAAGCATAGACTTCTTTCCAAAGTTATTTTAGCAATTCAGTTCCTTCGCATTTCCATAATGAATTTCAGAAGTGACTAATGACTTTCACACAATGAAGCTTGTTACAATTTTTGAATGAGCTTTTTCCTTTTATTTTCTCTTTTTTCCCTTTTCTCTTGTTTTTTCAACTTAATATAGCAAGGATGTGTCACTAAACTGGTGGCTCTCAGCGCTAAGTTCACCTTAGAGCCACCTTGAGAGTTTTTGCACAATTCCAAAGACATCTAGGACCGATGGAATCACTTTGGACTTTGGTATTTGTCAAAGCTCTCTAGATGATTCTATGTGCAGAAAGGTTTGAGGTCCTCTGCTCTGGCCAGTACATTCTACTATAATTCATCCATTTCATAGTAAAGGGGGCATCAAAATCTGTTCCTCTGCTGCTGTTTATGTTCATTCAGGTAGTTCCTGATTTCTGTTCTTTATGTTCTGTCATTTGGTGCAAAGTTTTATTACTCTACTGTTTTCTCCACTCTCTTACACCTTGTACCATTTTATGAGCTCAGTTGGCAAATTTATGCTGTGGTCTCGGATTCTATTCTGATTTGTGGTACTATTATCACTCATGCCTTTGGCATTTGGTTTTGCATTCACAAACTTTCATTGTCATGTGTTTTGAGCAGACATAGTCTACAGTGGGAATGAAAAAATCCTTATCTGAAAGCTTTTTCTTCATATAGTGATATTAGCAACCTAAATAAAATCCCCGCAGACCATAAACTCGTAAGTCTCAAATAAATGGACATCTTTGTGGCATTTCAGGCTCTTGGGCAGCCTGATAGGTCAGTGGAATAAAAACCCCCTTGCCCTTCATTCCTGCATATGCATCCATCACACGGCACCTCTTAAACAAATATAAACTGTTTCTTTCTTATTTTATCATGCTCCCTTCCTAATTTATGAGAGGCTTAAATGATTACATTTGTCTAAACAATGCCACTTTACCCAGAGTCTCTGAGGAAGTATTACTGATAACTTCCAAGTGATGTCACCCCCGAAAGCACATTTCCAAAGCACCCATTCCATCATGGACATTGTTTGGAGAGTGCCTGAATAATTCAGCTTGCCCAACACATTTATAAAGGTGCAAATTGAAAAGTAAATCAGAAACTTCATTTCCATATCTGCGAGTCTATATTTCTGACATGAATCCTTGTTGGGGTTAGAAAGGCAGAAATGGTCTCTGAAGGGAGCCTCAGGATTATTTTCCCTACAGGACCCCCCTCCTCCCCTTCCCTTTTCACTCACCCTCACCCTATATCCTTAGCAGTAAATGAAGCATGAAGGAAATGATGTCTCCCTGCCTCAAGCTTCAGAAGCAGTTCACATAGCATTTATCCAACACAACTACAGTCAAGCACTGTAGTAAATATCCAAATAGATTAAATTTGATTTAATCGTTACCAGCTCTCTATGAGATAAGCACTGTTAGGCACCTATTCTTCAGATGAGGAAATTGAAGCCTAGAGAAGCTCATCCAGCTAGTTAGAGGGGGTCATATAAATTGTGTGGTACCAGTGAGGCCTTTATCCCCAATCATGCCTTGACCAATACCAATTGAGGGGTCCATCACACTTTTGGCCTCTCTTTGATCTAACCCATGGACCCTGGATCCTCTCTGTTGTTGGGGAGGAGAAGGGATTTCCCTCTACTCTTCTGGATCCTTCTTGGGCTAGTTCAACAGTCAAGTTAGCATTTCATAGATTAGTAGGAAAAAAAGAAAATCCTCCAGTTACATTAATGGAGGACTCTATATAGATATGAATTCCAGAGAAAGTGTGGCAAAATAAGCATATATATCTGGAGCCTACGGATGGAATAGAGGCCTTGGGGTTGAAAGACTGAGGAGGGGATTCACATGATGAGGAGAGGGGGACACATGTGATGAAGAGCCAATGATCTATGATTACATGTGTGCCCCGCCCTATGGTTTTTTGAATTGAAAGGATATTTCTGGTCATAACCCTAAGTCTGTGTAATACCCCCAATATCCACTCTTCCAGGCAGTAAAGGGAATGGTTAAGGTTTCTTGTGAGCCTGAATTAACCTCAGCTTGAAATAACCCACATGCCAAAGGGACATGTCTTGGGAAGCCTGTTCTGAATATCTCGGGGAGGGCTGTTCTTCATTATCTATGCTCAACCCAGGCCAGAGCTAATGACCCTATGTACTTGCTGTTGTACCTAACCCCCTCTTTGCTCACACTGTCTGGAAGTGGCCACGGTGCTTGCAGAATGGTCAAGCCTCTCATACAAACCACAACATTCTGTGCATTCACATCTCCCACCCCATGTGCTCTCAAGTGTGAATTCTAAGGGGCAGGGGCTGTATCTCACTCACCTCTGTCCCCTCCACAGCTAGCACAGTGCCTGGCACACAACAGGTATTCAGTCATGAATTGAATGTCCTCCCGTATGGCTGTTTCTTTTTCCTACTTTGAAGAAAGAAGTCAGTCCCCTTGATGTGCCTTTTTATTTCCCTTCTGACAAGCATAAGGCACTTTATTGTTTTATTGTTTGCACTGGGAAGAACAGCCCTCCCCACAATGCTCAGAACAGGCTTCCCAAGACATGTCCCTTTGGCATGTGGATTATTTCAAGCTGAGGTTAATTCAGGCTCACAAGAAACCTTAACCACTCCCTTTACTACCCAGAAGAATGGAAATTGAGGGTATTACACACATTTAGGGTTATGACCAGAAATAACCTTTCAATTCAAAAAACTATATGGCGGGGTACACATGTAACTATAGGTCATTGGCTCTTCATCACATGTGTCCCCCTCTCCTCATCATGTGAATCCCATTCCTCACTCTTTCAACCCCAGGCTTATATTCCCTATTTCTTCTGATGTTCTTGATCTTCAATACTGTCTTTAGCACCTAAATGCCTGGGGCCCACATTGGCACCTTCTTCAGAAATTGGAGAGACAGTGGGGTATTAGTTTCAAGGAACTGATCTTTCTCACTACTTTGCTTCCGTTAGGTTAATCATATGCAAATGTCCAGATGAATGAGACAGCTGATGTACAGTATGATGGCCATAGTTAAGAGTATTGCATTAATACTGGAAATTTGCTGAGAGAGTAGATTTCAGGTGCTCTTGTCATTCATATTCACAAAGGTAACTGTGTGAGATGAGATGTGACCTATTGGGTAGTAGTCATTTCACAGTGTATATAAATCTCTATCTTAAAACATGTTGGCTAGCACAAATATCTATAATTTTATATTAAATGAAAGATGTTATATAAAATTAAAGATTTTATATTAAATAAAAGGTGGTTTCCATCTATGCCACCTAGAGCCAGATTTCTTTTCCTCATCTCATTTCATCCAACATCAAACTGGGCTGGGCTCAAAGTATTGTCACGCTGCCATGATAAAGACAGCAACATGCCCTTAGGAAGTTTGTAGAATGATGCCAAACTCAGATACCCACAGGGGCCAAGAAAGAAGCACACAAGTGAGGTGGCCCAGGCAGAGAATGTGGCAAACTGCAGAGTATGGCTGTGCTTTGGTGGGGGTGGCAGGACAAGACAGCCTCATCTCACTCTAGCTGTTTGTTGCCATGTGGGACTTCAGATTTACTTAGGAATCTTGATGTTTGTAATAAAGTCTGAATTTTAGTGACGCCCAATAATTCTAAATTAGAAAAAACCTTCATGGTCCAAACAACCATTTTTGGCATGAACTGGCCTAGTTATCTGTTTCATCTTTGGCTTGCATTTTAACACAGGTAAAAACTAAGAGGTAAAAACTGACCTGGATTTGAATTCTCCATATATTTCCTGGATGAGCTTAGTCAATTGTTGAAGACTTACCAACACTTGTTTCCTTATTTGTCAAATGCGATTTCACCACAAGTCTTCTGAATTAGAGCAAGGAACTTCCCTCCTATTGCTGTTTGCTCAGATAGCCTGACCTGACATACGGTTGGGGCTCTGTGATATTACTAGCAAGAGTACATATTATGCTTTCTTGTTGCCAGTGTTGGGGATACCATATATGGGACCCCAGGTGACATCATGGCATGCTCTGAAAAGAACAGTCCATTGTCACTTAGCACTCATTTGTTTGCAAGTGATAGAACCCTAACTGTAGTTCTTCAAACCAAATAGATTCATTTGGTGCCTGTTGCCATAAGGCTCAAGGCTTCAGGTATGGCTGAATCCAGAAGCACAAAATGATCTCTTTCTATTTTTTGTCTCCACTTCGCTCTGTGTTGACTTTTGTCTCACATAGGTTCTGCTTAGGTCACGCTAAGATGATTGGCACCAACTGGCTTTGAATCTTTCCTCTTGTGAAGATGCTTGCCTTTCTCTGCAACAGGTCAGCTAAATTCTCATTGACCAATTGAGTTCTTTGTGCATTTCTGGCCCTTTCCCTGTGGCTGGGAGAATGAGATGCTCTGACAAGCTGCGTCCAAGTCACACATGCATCCTTGATCCAACAAATACCTTCTAACCATGCAAAATAGTTTCCCTCCAAACAACCTATGGGATGGGAGGGGCCAGTGAGGGAGTTCATTTCCTAGAGAAAGAAGAGAGGATAAATACTGGAGACAGAAACAATGATTGTTACAGGGACCATAACTGGACAGTTGTGGTCTATAGGTAGCCCTGCCTACCTGTCCCATAGAGAACTCCTCCATCTCTCCTTCCTGAAGATATAGGTGGTTGCAGAGTAGTCCGGGCACCAGCCATATACCCACTATGGTACAGCCAGCCTGGGGCTGCTTTGACCCAAGGCTAATGAGACATGGGGCATTTGCAAAGCCCTCTCCAGAGAGGTGGCAAAACACAGACATTTAATAGTATCATCAAGTAATCATGCCACACACTGGACTCTTCAAAATGCACTGCTTCATCCCTTTGATCTTGTTTCAATGGGTAATGCTCATGATACGTGCCTTGACCTAAATCCCTCACAAGATTGCTGGGGAGAAAAACTGCATCAGAAGAGAACAGAGCAGAATCTCAAGTGTAAGGGGCCAATTATTCCTGCTCCTTCAGACCCCAAATACCAGGTTTGCATATTCATGGATCTCAAATGCAGATGAGATGGCAGCTGCTGATTAAAATCGGCTCCCTTTGTTGTGAGGGATTTTGGGGACTCCGGGGAGGCCTCTTGAAGCTTATCAGTGGTGAAATATCCTCTTCAGGGGTGGTTCTGTTTCCGCTTAGCATTCAGTGTGGTCCTTTGAAATAATGAAAGATCTGCATCTTTCAGCTTCCAGGAGCAGATGCTAGCCCTCCAGCTGGGTGGATTGAGGGCTTCAGAGACTAAATGTAGAGGCACACCTTGGAGACACTGTGTGTGTCTTCAGATGGGTGATGGTCTACAGCAGTAAAACGAGGTGGCAATAAAGCAAGCCACGCAAATTCTTTGGTTTCCTGGTGCATAAAAGTTATGTTTACTGTATATTGTAGCCCATTAGGGGTGCAATAGCTTTAAGTCTAAAAAGATTTTATTGCTAAGAAATGCCAACCATCTACCTGGGCTGTAGGAAATAATGGTGCAATAGACCTGCTTGTGGCAGGATAGCCAGAGACCTGCAATTTGTAACATGTACAATATCTGTGCAGTGCAACAGCACAAGGTCTGCCTGGAGCCTGAGGGGCACAGAGACATGGATATAAATTAGATTTCCCCCCATTTCAAGGAGATGGGAATGGGAGTGGGATGGAAGTGGGGGTGGGAGTGTCTTGACTTGGAAGAGTTTGGAGAGACTCAGTGTCTTCTGTATGGATCATCTAGATCAGGGGTTCTCAAATTTTAATAGGCCCACTGTGTTAATGTGCAGATTCTGTGCTGGTGGGTCTGAGGTGGGGGTTGAGATTTTGCATTTCTTGCAAACACCCAGGTGATGCCAGTGTGACTGGTCCCTGATCACTCAAGCACAAGGGTACAAAGTGATGATTTCCTAACTGTGTTATTTATTAGAATTATTTGCAGGGCTTTTAAAATCATGATAGAAGACCATATCCCAGATCAGTCAGGACAGAAACTCAAGGTAGCTCCCAGCAATACATTGCTTTTGTTAGTTTTGTAATTCTTTCTGGGAAATTCCTAAGTGCAGCCAAGTTAAAGAATCCATCATCTTGTGATTCTGAACGTCACAATTTTATTCCTATCAAAGTCCAAAGAGTACGAGTGCTTAACCTCTGCCCAGACTGGATGTCTTGAAAGATGTAGAATGTGGGCTTAAGCCTCTGTGTTTCTGTGATTTAAACAATTTGGAGTCCATTACCTGCAGCCAAAGTTGGTTATCAAAGATGTAGTGGAATCAGATGCCCTGACCTTTTGAGTGCCTCTTGGTGTTCCTATCCCTGGGGATATTCGATTCCTTCTGAACTCAGCTCTGTCTCACAAAGGCCATCTACAGGGTCCTCACTCCTCTGCCCCCATTCACTTTCCATCCTGCTCACCTTTCCCTTCTGATCTTATCATTACAAAAGAAATAGTACTTGCTAATTGCTGGAAATGCAGAAAAGTGCACCAGGTAAAATGTAGCTGGTATACCAACACTGTCCCCAGATATAACTACCATTTCAAGTGCACCCCCTGCAGATGGTCACTGCTTCTATTGTGGCTTATAATCTGTAATTAAAAAAAAAATTGTTCTGAGGACACTTAACAAAAGATTTATCCTCTTAAGTTTTTAGCTCTTCCATACAATGTTCATCATCTTGCTTCACCGAAATGTTATGTTGAGAAGTAACTCTCCATTTCCTCCTTACCCTGGCTCTTGGCAACCAACCTTCTCTGATTCTCCAACCCTGACTATTCTAGAAACCTCAGATAAGTGGACTCATGGCAGATCTGTCTTTGTGTTTTTGGCTCATTTCATTTAGCATGTTTTGAACTTCAGTTATATTGTAGCATGCTGTGGAACTTCTTTCTCTTGTTGTAAAGGCTGAATAGATTTCCACTCTGTGGAATACTTTCCTTATTTATTAGTTGATGGACATTTAAGTTATTTCTACATTTTGGTTGCTGTAACTAGGACTTCAATGAACCTGAGGGTGCTAATAATCTCTCGTAGAGATCCAGATTTCAATTCTGTGGGGGCAAGTACCTGATAGTGGGATTGCTGGATCAAATGATAATACTGATTTTTGACTTATTTTCTTCTAGTTTATTTATATTGTAAGTTCATATTGTTTCATCACTTCCCCCTTTATTTAACCTACCACTTCCCCATATCATGTAGCCTACATTTCTTCAGCTGTAGATTATCATGATTCATTTAACCTTCTTCTACTCCTGATATTTAGATTTCCCTTAACTTACATATAATTTCTTTATACACCTTTAATTTCAGATATGCAATTGTGGGCTAAAAGAGCAGGAAATTTCTTTAGGAAGAGGATCAATTCACACTGTCAGGTCAGGACTTTTAAGTTGTAATTCACTTCAGAACCCCCATTGCCTTACCCACAGTTAGCAGCAAGTTGTTGAATGAATGAGTGAATGAATAAAGTGAGTCACTATATCCCCTGTAATGGCCCACAGGAGTCAGTCATGTGTTCCTAGAATGAGTGAGGAAATGGAACAAAACATTGAACAAAAAATTGGTTACCCATGGCTGAGAGACTGTCAGGAAGCTAATTCTGGGGTATAATTTACTTCTCCCCCTTACAAGCAGCCAAGCCAAATTACCTACAAATACTTCCCAAAGTGAAGACTCACATCCTCCTTTGCTCTTGGTAAGGGAGCAGGAAATTAATTGTTCCGTTTCTCAAAGACCTTTACTGTGCAATAAAAAAAAAAAAGCCCTCCACCATAGCAATTATCTATAATTACTAATGAAAACAGGTGTCTTAAATGACTTTTCAAAAGGAGACATGAATGGTTCATTATCATAGCAGGCAACTACCAATATCCAATTTTCAATGGGATGTTGAGATCAAACACAATATGGGAGAGGGCGGGGCCCCACGGAGGGAGCGGTGCTTCCTGGATGCTGCTCATTAAGAGGAACTTGGTGGAGGGGCAGAGGTTGACAAGCATTAAAATAAGAAACCCAGTGTTTCTTAAGGCTGTGAAGTGCTGCTGTGGCTGAGGGAAGAATAAAATAGCAACAGTGGGGGGGGGGGAATCGCTTATTCCAGAAACCTTTCCAGGGAGTGAATGAGCTCAAGCAAAGCAACTGTCTCTGAGCTCAGTTTCTGCATCTGTTCAGTGGCCACAAGGAATCGTTTAGCCACAGAAACCATTCACTAGGGGTTACGGGGAAGCAACAGAGAATGAAAGAAAAGAACTGGCCTCATGATGGGTATGTGCCTGGAGGACCAGATGGGCTCACCCATTTCTCCTTTGACATTCTCTTTAATATTCAGCTTCTGTGAACCTGTGTGAATAAAGGTGAGCCAGGATGAACATGGTCTCTATAAGCGTGGCACAAAACTAGAACTCTGCTCTTCCATTCCTACATTTCCTGCTGTATTGCTTGCTGGGAGTTAGAATTCACGTG
>PVHY01017495.1:0-31278 GCA_004024945.1 Uropsilus gracilis
ACTCAAAATCCTGTGAAGATAATGCCAGGGGCTCCAACAGTCTTCCTTAAGCTGCTGGCACTGAGCATGACCCTACCCAGACTAGAGAGGTCGCAAAACACAGCCAGAACCATGCCTCATTCCTCCCGGCGGTGGATGTGGAGAAGCTGTGACTTCTCAGCACATTAGCCCCATCGCATCCACTACGCGCAAACCCCCACCCCTGCCTCCCAGGCGCTCAGGAGCAAACAGCCATGCTCTGTGGATGGGTATCCCCAGGGCTGTGAACACCGCTGCTTCCCTCTGTTGTCACGGTCATGGGAAAGTTCAGGCTTTTTCCTTCCCACCAAGGCCACAAGCTAAGCAGGTGTCATCTGCTTACCAGCTCTGGAGGCTGCTGGCTCAAACCTGGATTCAGATTCTACTGAGCGGTGAGTTTTTCGTGCACCGCCTAGTCTTTGCTTATTCATGGGGAAAGCATAGAGCGACAGGAACCTCTTAGGGCCAGGAGGACTCAAAGGATGAAATCCACAGCACACCTGCCACTGTGCTAAAAGCCCCAGTTCTTTGTAGCAACACGGGGTTGTATTGGTCTGCTAGAGCTGTCGGAACGAAAGACCAGAGCCTGGCTGACTGAAGCAACAGAAGCTGACACTCTTGTAGTTCTGGAGACCAAAGTCCAAGGTGAAGGTGTTGGCAGGTCTGTTTCCTCCGAGGGCCTCTCTCTGGGCTGACTGAAGCCACCTGGGTGTCCTCTCCGCTTTGCGCCTGGATCTGTCGTGTGTCTTCCTTTTCATATGGACCCATCTGTCGTATCGGGCGACGTCCTCACCCTTGGATGTATTTGCCCTTAATTCCCCTGGAGAGGCCCACCCCCAAAGAGAGCCACATCATGAGGTTGGGGCTTCTGCAGAGGAATCGGAGGAACAGCTACTCAGGCCATAAAGAAGTTAAGAAAAGTCCTACCCAGCACCACACGACAGACACCAGAAAGGATCCTGGAGAAGCCACCATGTATCTGCCCTACAACAATCTCTATGTGCTCAGCCTGACTATCTGCCTCAGTCACTCCTAGAGATCTGAACAGGGCAAGTCCACACCCAGGAAAAGGGACATAGTTCTGGAAAAAGAAAAGACCAGCAGGCCAAGCATGAACCAACAGCTTGCAGTGAGAGGAGTTGGAGTAACCAGAGGGGGGATAGGGAAGGGGTGGGCAATAAGGGGTATAACACAACCATACAAACGTGACCAATATTGTATGCTAATTACAAAATAAAAAATAAATAAAAAAAGAGAAAGGTCCCATCGAAGTTCATTCAATTTTGGTAAATTGGTTTTTTTAAAATTTATTTATATGTAAATTTCACATCATTGTAATCCCAGGGATTTACCCCCCCCTCCACACCCTCTCCCCTTTTTCCCCCCTGCCCAAAGTTGTGGGCTTCAGTTTGGTGCTTAGCTTGTTTGGGGTAAGTTTAAGTTCTAAGAAACTTCAGTTCCCAGATGTTCCCCTTCGTGGGGATTCTTCCGACTGGCACATAAGCGCCGCAGCTCCGCAGAGCAGCTAAGCATCTGGCAGCACATGGGAGTTTTACGAGAGGAAGCTCTAGGGAGGAAGGAAACCTCGCACCGGGCAGACCCTGACAGACAGCGACGTGTCACAGACACCAGCGATGAGGTGCCCCCCTCGTGAGTGGCAGCCGTCTGCCCTGGAGACTGGAAAGAGCAGGCAGAGGAGACTGGTGACAGGAGGAACGAAAACCAGCACCCGCCATGGAGGGGGAGGGAGACAGAGCCTGTGCTGCCCATGGCAACTGTGGCCACACTGAGCGATACCCCGTCAGCGGTCACAGGCCGGGCCTGAACTTCCCTCGCTACCTGCCGTGGAGTCAGACAGAAACCTGGGGGGAAATTTTTAAAGACTTTTTTTTCCTACCAGCTGATTCTGTTTTGTGCCCGAAGGGAAAACATAGATACCTTCATGCTGTCAAGAGCGATTTTATGACCAGGAGGTCAGTGGTTGAGGCTCAGGGGCATGCAGAGATGGCACAGACACCTGGGACTTCCTGTCTGCCCAGGCACTTTCCTGCTCACATCCGGGACAGTGAGTGACAGGTGGTCTGATTCTTCCGTGTTTCCAGGCATTGTTCCAGAAGCTCAACTCGTACTGATAATGCAAAACAAAAACAAAACCCCATGCACTCTACTTGGATCTGTTTGGAGGTCTTGGGATTTTTTTGGTGTTCTTCGGTTTGATCTTAGTGACTTTGCATTTCTGTGAAGTTTGTAGGCTGTTCCTCTGTCAGCCACATGTCACATTTTGGGGCCAGGCCTCTGCAGAGTATAGGTTAGAAAGAACCGGCGTCACCCTGATGCACATTGTATTTCTGCACTGAGAGGGGTGCCCCTCACCCCAGGCTTAGATATTGTGGGGTTCATCAGGTTCCTTTGCTGGAGCTGCCGGAGTGGATCTATACTTCCTAGGGAAGTGCCTGTGTCTCCTAGGCCTGTCAGGTGAACACACTCCAGTGATAACTGAGCAAGAAAGGAATAGGAGCTCCAGAGCTAGGCGCAGTGGTGCACACCTGTAATCCAAGTGCTGAGAGGCAAGAGACCTGGAATCGTTTGAGTTCGTGGGTTCAAGACTACCCCTGGGCAACATAGCAAGACCCGAACTCGAGAAAAGCAACTGGGTGTGGTGGCAGGTGCCTGTAATCCCAGCTACCTGGGAGGCTGAGCCTTGAGTCCACGGGATTTGGACTACCCCGGGCAACACAGTGAGACCTGGTTTCAAAAAAAAAAAACAAAAAAAAAAAAACAAGAGGAACAGGAACTCCAGACACCTTCATCAGCACCATTTCATTTCAATACTCCTAGAAGATAATGAGCCTTATGAGCAGGCAAACAGGGGATGAAACACCCCAAGATTTGGGAGATCAGCCATGTCCAATGGCCAGATCTTGCTAGCAGCTTCCTAGTGCTCCACTCCTGAAAACAGCTGACGAGCAGTAGGCTTGTGGAGGGAAGCCAGGGCAAGTCAACAATCACAATGAAATGCAGGAATATAATTTGGGAGGTGTTAAAGATATGGCCTACAGACCAGAGAAGATACTCATGGGTGCTGTGCTCAGAAGGATCAGTTACCAATGAAAGAGGAACAGCACAAAATAAAAAGGCGGCTCTTAAATGATTTCTAAGAAATTTGAGAAAACATAAATATGATAGGAAAAAATGAAAAGCACAATAGGAGGCTTGGAAGATAAAGTTGAGAAGAGAGCCTGGAAAAAAAGAACCAAAAGTAAGAGGCAGATGATAGGGAGAAAGAGAAAATAAAGACTTTACCCAGGAGACTAAACATTGGAGGGGGGGGGATGAGTTCTATAAAAAGATATACTGATATACTTGCTGGGTGTGGTGGTGCGTGCCTATAATCCCAGCTACCTGGGAGGCTGAGGCTAGGGATCACTTGAGACCGTGGGTTCAAGACTACCCTAGGCACCATAGTGAGACCTAGTCTCAGTAAATAAATTTTTTTTTAATTTTAAAGATTTAAAAAAATAAATAAAAGTAAAAAGAAATACAAGAAAACATCCCCAACACAGAGTGTATGTGGCCAGATGAAAAATTCTTACCAAGGGGGGAGATATTTCCCAGGGGGACCAGCACCATACAGTGATGACCAATGTTGGAAGAAACTTAAAAAATTAAGTATATATAATAATGCATAAATAACTTAGTGCCATAATAAGCTCATATAATAAAACCTTAGCTTAGGAAAATATCAAAATTTTTGCTTTTTTATCGAAAAAATAAAAGAAAAAGGAAAGGCCTGACCAAGAACCCTGAGTGATGAATCAGAGAGGAATAATTATACCAAGTATCCAAAACAAGGTCCAGTACAGAGACAGAAACCATACTGCTACCTGGGTCAACTTCCTCTGCAGAGTGATTCACTAATACTAGCTGGCTGACAGCTTCCAAGGGAGTAAAAGAAGGCTCTGCAGGGCTAGAGATATCAATGGCAAAAGGTACCTGTCACCTGTATGCAGCAGGAAGGTGAGCAATAGATAATAGGATGACCTTTCCTTTTCTCCTACGTGAGGCAGAGATTCACACCCCTTATGAGAAAGTGTGAATCCTTTGGGAACAGGAATGGGGAGTCTGCTGGGGGCAAAAATACTTCCCAGAAAGAAAGAACAAGAGCTGGTCTTTAGGGGTCACTACCAGAGGGGAGAGGATGAGTTGAGGGCACATCTGGAGAGCATCTGTAGTGGCCTCACACTGAGGGATAGAACAGAGGACAAGAGTCCAGGAGAAAATATGAACCCTTTCAGCCAAATGTGTACTTTTTATGTACCCTTTCGAAGAGATCTGCTTGAGGATATGTGTCAGCAGAGGAGGGAGTAAGCCACAAGAAAGGATATTCAAGTAAGATGGAGGGAGGGCGTCTGTAGGATAACGACAATGGGATATTCTAAAATATCAGTTATTTTCTCTACCCATTCTTTCTTCTCCCAGTGATTTGGTTTTTTTATATATCCGACTTTTATCCAGACCTAATTCTTTGCCTCAGCGTGTGTCTTCTTGATATAATCAAACACTTTTATCCTCCTGAAGACATAACTGTTGAGAACAGGGAACCCTTATGCACTGTACTTTGGCATACACCTTGGGAAACAGTAACTTCAAAAATTGCCACATCCTAACCAGTAATACCCCTTTTGGGAAAATATCCAAAGGAAATGAAAAACCAACACAAAAACATATCTGCACACTCCATGTTCATAGCAGCATTATTTACAATCCCCATGACCAGGAAATAATCTGTGTCTCTTGATAGAAAGAAATGGTGGTGTAGAGGGATGGTGGAATATTACTCAGCACTGAAAAAGAGAAGCTCCTACTACTGAAACAACGTGGAGAGAATTTGAAGATATCATGCTGAGGAAAATAAATATGAACAATAAAAATAAATTATAAAGAAAGAAGTCAGAGGATGACAAATATTGTATGGTCTCTCATCTATGTGGGATCCAAGACAACAAAACAAAAAAATGAAACTGATAGAGAAAGATGTGAGATTTGGAGTTGCCAGAGGCAGAGACTGTGGAAGTAGGAGGGTGTTAATAGGAGGAAAGTGATCAAAGGTACAAACTTAGCGGAACTGGTGTCTCAGCTGTAGCACATCTGGCTCTAAAAGGTACACACTTCCAGTGATAAGATAGATAAGCGCTAGGACTAGAATGGGCAACACGATGACTCTAGCTAACACAGCTGTATTCTGTGTAGACAAGTTGTTATGAAAGTAAAGGCCAAGATTTCTCATAGAAAGAAATTTCTTTTTTCTTGTATCTATATGGGAAGTTGAATGTTAACTCTACCTACAATTCATGTAAATCAAACCATTATGCTCCGTGTCTTCAACTTACACCATGAGTTACGCCCATTATTTCTCAGTAAAACGAGAAAAGAAGTCTTGGGTTTCTGCAAGAAGTAGAGAAATAGTCTCTAGTGCAGGCTGGCTATCTTTACACCTAGAGTCCCAAACAATGTTACCTTTTGGGGGGAGCTTCTCCCACAGGCCACAGACCAGGTGCCAGTCCTCAGTTCTGGATGATTGGTCATGTATGTCCATCTGGGGTAGACGTCTGTTTGTTGAGATCTTCTGGGCAAAAGGAGCACCTCTCCTGTGACTTCTTCCTTAATTCCTTGTGTAGAAACACGTGTGAAACAGAAGGCCAATAGCACTGGTAGTGAAAAACACAGGTAGACTGGTGACATGTGTCACCCTCACCCATAACCTCTTCTTGCAGGCAAGCCTTCTGGAAGGTCAGCTTATCAGATGATGGTCTGGGGAGCTGTCGTGCAACCAGGGTCTTGTTTGTGACCCCAAATGTCTGGCAGGCATAACATTCTGGGGAGGTTCTTTTTTGGTTCCAGCAGTCACACAGACATACCAGGCAAGGCAGGGCCAGGGGGTTGGGAAGGCAGGTGAACCCCCCCCCCCCCAATTGTAGTTTCAGGCTCTTTCTCTGGCCTCTTTCATTCTGTGGCATTTTCTCCACATTCTCCCTTTGTCATGCTTGCCCCCCTCCTCCCCCTTTGCTCTTCCTGTGCTCACCCTTGATTGACATCCCTCTTTTATCCTCTCATCCCAGGCCCAGGTGAGCCTGCTCACACCCACTGGGCCGGGCATGTACAGGCATGTGGAGGGCGCAACACCACAGGTGCTGGTCATAGAGACTAATGGTGCAAAGAGCCTGAGAAACTCACTTCACCTACAGGAGCACAAAGCAAGCACAATGAGATATGGCAGGAAATCTCTTTCAAAGTCATGGACTCACTAAAAGAATTGTTAAAAAGGAATTAAAGGAAGAATTCCAACAGCCAGTTTCAAGACTTACGCAGCTTCAGTAATCAAGACTGTGTGTGCAGGTGGAGGGACAGACACACAGACCAAGGGGGCAGAACAGAGAACTCAGAAATAGACTCAAGCAGCTCTTTCCAACCCGTTTTTGCCTTTTGACAGAGGCACAAAAGCGATTGAAGAGAGAAACAACAGTTTTTCAACAAATGATGCTGGAGCAATGACATTTATAAGCCAAACAAGTAACTGTGACCCAATGCAAAAATTAGCTCATGCTAAATTATGGACTTCAACATACAATGTAAAACTATAAAGCTTTTAGAAAAAAAAAGTAGAAAATCTTCAGGAGAGAGGGCTCTCTGGGAAGAGACCTGACATCCAAAACGTCATGTACAGAAGTTAAAAAAATAGACTAGACTTCATCCAAAACACAAACTTTGCTAAAGATGGAACAGGATGGGATAAAGTACTTGCAAACCAGATGTCTGACAAAGGACCAGTGGTTAGAACACACACAGCCCAGTTAGAAAACAGCAAAAGACAGGAAGAGAGAGACTTTATTTCAGATGCAGCACAGGTGAAAAGATAACTACACAACGAAGATGTTCAGGAGTGAAACCCCAGTGGAACGTCACTGTGCAACTCTCCAAATGGCTCTGACACCAGTGAGGACTCCAAGTGCTGGTAAGAAACACATCCATGTTGCCAACGGTGATGTGAAGCGGTATTGACTTTTAAATGCCAACGTTATGACAGTTTTCAGAAACTAAGCTTGCAAAAATCACGTGAGATAGAAATTGCACTCCTGGGCATTTATCCCAGAGAAATGCAGACTTATGTTTATACAAAAACCTGTACACGAATGAATTTAGGATCTTACTCAAGATGGCAGAAATTGGAAACAACTCAGAAGCCCAAGCATCACAGAAGCAGCTTGGGGGGAAAATCGAGAAGTTACAAGGGAGCACAGTGTTAATGTAGGATGTAAATGGGGGGTGGGGAAGGTGGGGGGAACTGGAGAGGTTTACAGCATTCCCAAAGGAAATCGAGAGGAGGCTAGTGCTATGTAACTACAAAGCCAGCTTAAGAGCTGCGGCAGTGTGCTCTTAATGTCACAGAAGACAATATTCTCACTGACAATGTGCTCCAGAAGATTCTGACTCTTGAATAAGGAGAGTTTTAGGAATACTTTTGTCTATTTATTTTACTTCCATTTCCCCTTTTTTTAGGTATACACAAGAATTGTTGAGATCTATTATATTAAAATGATACATATGTTAATAGAATCAATATAATTAATATCATTGCTAAAAATGTCATAAGTATATGTCTAGTGAAGAATAAAAAATTTCAGTAACTGTAAATAAGTGATTGTGATTAAAAAATTTTCAGATTCCGTGTTATCTCTTTCTGAGTGTTATATAAACTAATGCTGTGACTTACAATGGCTGGCATTTCAGATTTGATGAAATACAGCATTATTTCATATACATGCGCCAAAAGAAAAAGGGTTCCCAACAAAGTAACAGTGCTTGACTTCCTCTTGCCACAGTGCCCTGTCTCCTTCCGGTGACCGTTATCACCTCAAGCTGGCTCCCCCCATAGTCACAACATGGCTGCAACAACTCCAGTCGTCACATCAAAACATGAAAACCCATACCATCAAACAGGTTATGTTTCCTCTTGTAAGTGATAAAGTTTTTCCCACAAGCCCCTGCAGATTTCTGGTATCTCATTGGCCAAAAGTTTATGACATGCCCATGCCCATACCAGTCTCTGTAGAGGTAAAAAATAACACCGACCAAAAGTGGTTTAGTCCGATCATGTCCTGCTCCAGGAGCTAGAGATGAAGCCGATCCTTGAGCACAAGCTGTTAGCAAAGAGAGGCCAATAGGCAATTGAGGGCTTGTCTTGCAAGGGCAGGTGGACAAAGGAGCCAGGTGGAAACAAACAACACCTACCACGGACTCCTGATCACATCTGTGGTGCTTGAAGCTTATTAATTTAACTCTATAAAGGCAGCTTCATTTCTGAGTTATTAAAATAAATTAATAATTCAAAGTAGTTATTTCTGTATTAAATTTCTAGTTTATTTCATTATCCTTTCAGTGTCACATTCATTTTTCCTATAATCAACATTGCTGCTTTTATTCCTAATGATAAAAATAATACCACTCAGAGTAAACTTTATGATAGCCGAAAATCTAGATTTTGCTGGGTTTAGTTAAAATGAACCAAACACCATAGAGTCTTCAATATAAATTTGCACCCCAAACATACTGTAATTGCTTATAGTTTAAATATGTGGTAAAATAAATGATCTCCATAATTCATTAAAAAGCCCCATCTTTTTACCATTCGTAGTGCCCGTGCTGTGTGAGATTTTGAGAAGGTAGAATTATAAGCAGTTGATACTTGCAGCCCTTATTTCTCCTCTTCTTTCCTTTCGGATACCAACATTCTTCTTCACCTTAAAAGAGATCTAATTTCATAAACTCTAATTTCATAAAATTCTTCATCACCTTAAAAGAGATCTAATTTCATAAACAGTGTTTCAACACTGCCCTGTGAAATCCCCTAATTATGATTTCCAAACCAGGGAGAAATCTGATCTGATAGACTAACAACAGTCTGTAGGAGAAAGTAGAGTCGCAAAGTATTTCTTTGACAGGTGCTCAGAACGAGCCAGAATGTCCCCATTTTGTGTGTGGTATATATCTGCACATCCCTCTGATTCTTCAGCAGGAACTTGATTTCTTTGCTCCATGAACAGACGACTCTTTCCTTGGTGTTTTAGGGAAATGTTTATAGCAAGAAGGCCCCAATTCCTAATGATTACTGATGATTAAAACAATCCAACACCAAGTCAAGTGAAAACATCTGAAGTAAATATCTTTGGAGAAGAGGATTAAGAAAGCCAGCTTGAAGAAGCATGATCGAATACTGTTAGATGGTGAGAACAGGAGTTCTGACCTCACAAGATTTGGGGGTTGAGATTTTTTTGTGACTACGAAGAACTGACCAGTAAGTGAACAAGAGCGGAAGAGAGGAGGGACAAGGGCCTATCTCTCTGGAGCATTTGTCACATGCCTGGCTTCCTGTCAGAGGACACCTGAGATTTACCTCAGGTCTTCCTTCCTCAAGTGATGAGGTGGGACCTCGTCTCCACTTGGAGATGCAGAAACTGAGGCCAGAAGAGGCTAAGAAATCTGCCCACGATAAATGACAGAAACGAGGGGTTAAGCCCAGGATTGGTCTAACACCAGAGCCTCTTGCTTTGTCCCAGTAGAAGGATTTTCAAGCAGGTTGGGGGGAGTGGAGGATGATTAGTGGAAGTAGTACATTCTCAGAAGTGGGGGCCGGGGGCTGGCTGAGGCATGCATTGTCCAAATATTGTGAGATGCTGAGATGCCCAACAAGACCAACTTTTTCCCAACTTGCCCTGGAGGACTGCTGAGCGAATCGTCATTGTCCCCGTAGGGAAAGGACCTCAGTTTTGGGGGCCTTCACTAGGTGAACTGCAAATGTCCTCTTGGCTTGAACAAGCTGTGCCGAGGAGAATCGGGGATGATTAATGAGAAGCCCTAGACTTCTCATTCAAAGGTCAGCTCAGTCTTCACATTTATTGCAAAGATTTGCCAGGACTACTAAGGAATCTAAAAACAGGCTAAATTATAACAATATTTAAAGACACCACCAGCCCCCTGACAGCTATGATGATACCAGATGATACCAGTCAGTGGTGGGTCACCTGTACAGAGGCCCCGTACCTGTTCTTCCTTAAGAGGTGGAGAGGGGATGATGAGGAGCCAGCTGGGCAAGGAGCTGGGCCTCTGCAGAAACTGCACATGACTTTTCCACTCAATAGAAGACAGCCAAGCTCTGCTCAGGGTGACTGGGAGATTCACAGGCCAGGGGTGCCTCTCCTGGCCAACATCTCTGTTAACAGCAGCCACAGTTAAGAGGAAGATGTCTAAAGCTGTGTCTAGAGATTTTAAGGTTTTCAAGATAAATATGGAGCAAAAACTCTACAGGATGATAATTTTTTTCTTTTATTTTTCACTTAAGAATTATAGATATAAATATCTTTTACATCATTGTTTACTTGGAGGTTCTCCAACACCTTATCACCTGTAAACCATCTTAATCTCTTATGTCCATCCTTCCCCCAATTTTACCCCCTCTCCCTCTTGTTCTATGCTTCAGCTCTGTTGACAGTTTCAAATTTTTCTTGTCCATTTGTTTGTTTGTTTTCCCCTCTATCCCTCCTATAAGTGAGACCATCCAGTATTTCTCTTTTCCATTCTGACTTATTTCCGCTCACATGATTCCTTCTAGCTCTGTCCACATTTCTGTGAGTGACATGGTTGTCTTTTTGATGGCTACATAATATTCCACCGGACTTTGCAGAAGCTGTTGTGGGGTGTTAAGGGCAGGCTTGGCTCCCTGCCAGCTGTCCCTGGCATTAAGGGGCTGCTTTGTCACCACCACCCTCCTCCTGCCTGTGTATTTTCCTTTCACTACCTCGGTCCCTGGTGTATAGACACCTTTGAGCCATTTCACACATAATTGTTAGCATTGTTCTTTGTTACTCATTTTCCCCCTCTCATATTATTTGGTAGTTGCTGAGTATTTCATCATCTAGATCCGCCCCCAATGATCTAACCAGCCTCAGCTACTGGGTGGGGAAGGAACTTCTGGTTTTTCATGATTTTTTTTTTTTAGACTAGGTCTTGCTATTTTTGCCTGTGGAATCACAGGCTCATGTTGCCTGGGGTACCACAGACTCAAGCAATCCCCAGCTTCAGCTTCCCAGGTAGCTGGGATTAAAGGCGTGTGCTACCATGCCCAGATATATTTTTTTGGAACTAGGTCTCACCACGTGCCCCCGGCAGGACTCAAACTACAATCCCTGACCCTGGCCGCAGCTTCCTAGGCTGCCGCTTATAGGCATGTGCCACCGTGTCCTTTCATGATTCTTAAAGGACCTAAGACAAATATTCTCATCCAAAAAGTTGGTATTCATCCCTGATAAATTCCTTCAGATAAGTTCTGTAAGTACAAAGTCCAGGTCAAAGGGCATGAACTCTCGCAGAGTTCAGGCATCTTTCAGACAGGCCGGGAGAGTCCCTGGGGAAAAGCAAGGGGCAGGCCTCCAGAGATGACAGGGCAGTTGAGGCATCTAGGAGAGGAAAGCTGGGTAAACGCCTAGCCTGCAGCAAGGGGGAAGGAGTGCCAGGCAGTGCATCAGGCTGCAGGGGTTCCCAGACTGGCACCAAGAAGGAGTTGGGGACAGAGAGGGACTGGGGGCACCCCAAGAAGTCAGTCAAGACCCTAGCAGTGCTGGATGGGTGGGGATGAGAGAAATATTCGGAGACACCAGTGACTTTCACCTGCTGAACCGTGGACAGAGCCTGCATGGGCACAATAGCCAACCTTGCAGAGTCAAGGTAGTGAGGGAAGAGCCTGGAACTGGGACACCAACCAGCCCCTCTGTGCAGTCTCTACCCCTCTTGCCTCTCCTGGTTCTAGTGGAGAAGGAGTTTGGTTGGGACGGAGAAAGACAATTACCGTATGATTCCCTTCTCAGGTGGAAGATACAGGAATAAAATGGACAAGAGATAACAAGAACAAACTGCTAAACTGCAAGAGCAAAATGGCAGTTTCCAACGAGGCAGGGGCGGGTAGATCAGGGGACAGGAGTTAACTTTATGGGAAGTGGACTTTCGGTGGCAACCGTGTTATGGTGGATACACAGATGTTGACGTCTATTAAACTGCAAACCAATACTACTTCAACACAAATTTCTTAAAAAGAAAGAGTTTGGCTTGTTCCTCAAGTGGGTAGATGTGCTGTCACGCCAATGACCTACCCTGTCCTAGGACAGGTTGTGAGACATGAGCTAGTAAGCCTCAAGGGGCTTCTCAACAGTCCTGTGGCTCGACCCTGAAATCAACACAGAACTTGAGCTTTAGGCCATAGCCATTATCACTGAGGTCTGGTGCAGATGAAACTCAGTGCATAGCAGTCAAGTACACATCAACAGCCCCACTGCCTGTCCTGGCAAATAAGACTTAACTGAATAAAGCTTGAAGATCTTAAGGGTTTTATGCAACGATTCATCCACGTCATCAGTCTAGCAGACTGAAAGGAACGCCAAGATGCTGAATAAAACAAAAGACTCTTATAGGCAGAAGGGGGCTGAGCAAGGCTGCCTTCCTTTGGGGGCAGGCAGTGGGGCAAGAGGTGGAACACCCGCTAGCAGTGACCAGGTAGCTCCAGACTGACTGGTTTATGTTTCTGCTCTTGGGGGAGGTTGAAACTATACCTAAGTTAGGTATTAAGGCTCAATTTGGTGACATGGGATAGGCACCTGTGACTCCATTGAGGGCCTGTTATCTCTTGGACACGAAAACATATCCTGTGGAATGACACTTTTTTTCCTTCAAAATTCCTATTTATTCTTTTAATTTATTTTTTTAATTGATTGCACATATATAAATTTGACACCATTGTCTACCCCGAGGTTCTTCCACCACGTTATCACCTGTGAACCATCATCTTAATCTCTGTACCCATCCCTCCCCTCATTTTAGCCCCTCTCCCTCCCCATCCTTTGCTCTATGTTTTCACTCTGCCTTTAAGTGTCAAACATAGTATGAAATGGTGCTTTCTCTGGCTCTATTTATCTCACTGTCACTATGAGCCAACAATCTGCTCATTTTGTCTGTCCAGTGTGGGGGGGGACACTGAGGTGGACCTGGTTCCTAGGTTATGACATCTCCGTTCTCCAAGTTCTTCAAGAAGCAGCCTTTGGATCTGAGTGATTTTTACACTGACTGACTCGATAGACTTTTAAAAATAGATTATGTATATAATTTCCTTACATTGCTGTACATCCCAAAGTTCTCCCACCATCATGTCACCCATGAACTCCTATCATGAACTCCTATGCTCATCCCTACCTTGATTTCACACCCTCCCTCTCCTTTCCTTGAAGCATGCTTTAGTTCTGCTGTTAGTTTGTTGGTTCTAGCTTTTTCTTGTCCTTTTGTTTGGTTTCTCTGTATCCCACAATGAGTGAGACCATCTGATATTTAATTTGTCTTTCTGGCTTGTTTCTGCTAGCATGCTTCCTTTTAGCACCACCCATGTTGCTATGAATGCCATGAGTTTGTATTTTTGATCGCCAAATAGTATGCCATTGCATTCATATGCCACAACTTTTTGATCCATTCATCTGTTTGCAGGTGTTTGGTTTGTTTCTCTATCCTGATTGTTGTAAATAAATATGGGGACTTGATAGATTTTTAAGATTTCTTTCAGCGCTTGGAATCTGTGACTCGAATCTCTAAAAAAAAAGTGTGATCCTAAAGTTAAAGCTGCTATTGGACATGAAGACTCCAATCCTAAACGTGGCTGCTGGTGCTGAAATAAGTTTGTTTTTTTAAGATTCATATCATTTCCTCACTCACAGGTGAGCTTTCGATGGTGGAAGATCTCTCTGAGAAGTGAGTATCGAACAACAAAGCCCGGAGAAATCAAAGAAAGCCACGAGGATTTCCTCGAGAATGCAAACCTCCAAGGTAAGGAAGGGAGCAGCTGCTGTGCTTCTCCCAACGAAGGTCTTTGAATGGGTGATGAGAACATTTCCCAGAAGTAGCAAATAAACCAGCACTTGATATATGAACAGGTAATGATGTGCTTAGTTAGAGATAACAGATAAAATAGGACATTGGATTCTTAATAAACAGAAAATTGTTAACATATCCTCACCTTTCTTTGGGGGGAGAACATCTTAAAGTGTCTGAAGATTCCAAATTAGTGTGTAGATACCAATAGTAATCTTAAACCATCTAAATACACACACACACCTACAAAGACATAGACAATAGTTCATTAAAATGGGCTTCTTTCGTTAAATTAAAAGATTTAATTTAAACTAAATTAATAGATAATGCAAAAACATCATCCAATGATCAAATTCTTGAACTTTTGCATTTCAGCATTCATTTTAAATGGCTAGCATTTTTTTTTTCTTTTTGAGACTGGGTCTCACTATGTTGTCTGGGGTAGTACCGATCCCGTGGACTGAAGTGATCCCCAGCCTCAGCCTCCCAGGTCGCTGGGATTACAGGCGCCTGCCACCGTGCCCAGCTGCTTTTTCGAGACCAGGTCTCGCTATGTTGTCCAGGGTAGTCTTGAACCCCCAAACTCAAGCGATCCCTGGCTTCTTTGCCTCCCAGCACTTGGATTACAGACTCGTCCCACCATGCCCGGTGGCTAGCATTTTTTTTTAGCACTAAGATTGCCTGGAGATATCGAGCCCCCTCTCCCAGGGCTGCATGTATGTGGACCTTTGGTGGGGTGGAGGTCACGGCCGCCTGCTCCCCAGTGACACTCAACGCTGGGAGGGCCCCCGAGGGACCCCCCCTGGGGTCTCCATCCAGGTAAGTGTCACCTGGGTGGGGGCAGGGCTGGGGGAGCCGCCCAAAGGAAGGGGGCCCCTTCCAACCCCCACCTCTCCATCCCCCACAATCATGCCCTGCAGGGGCGGGGGCCATACAGGGAAGGGTTGGGGCTGCACCCCCCCTCTCTGGTCTCACTCTAGCCAGTCCTCATCTGGAACAAGAAAAACAACAATGAACCAACTTTAGCCATAGAGGAGGCTGCACAACAAAACAAGAAGCCCTGACACACCCATCTCCTGCCAGGACCCATGAAGAGCACGGAGGAAAACAACAGATAAAGGACTGAGGAACCAACCCCACCAAGGACTGATCACAGAGCTACACCTATACCGTCACCAGGGGCCGGGAGCCAAAATCAGGGCTCCGAGAAGCCTGTAGCGAGAACATGCTACCCTCCCTCACCACAGCAGGAGGAAGGACACAGAAGCGTGACAGAGCCCCAAGGCCAAGTGGCAAACTGCAGACTGAGAGGAGACAAGCAGGACTAACCATCCGCTAACGTCTGTCTCCACGAGGAGCCTGCCTACTGACAAGGCCTGGGAGACTGACTCCTGAAGCCAGAGTCCACAGATACAAGGCAAAAAGACAGCAAAATGGAACTAAAGTCAGAATGGAGGAGACAGGTAGCAAGAAGGACGAAGCACTGATAAGCTCCAAAGGAGCTGGACTGAAAGCTTGTCACAAAGTCAAGAATGGAAATCGAAGCAACATGATCTCCTAGGCCCTGGGAATCCAGATCCTTGCCCAGGAAAAGGACAATGCTTCAGGGAAGGAAGAGACCAATGGGCTAAGACAGGGTCAAAGAAACAGCAGTAAGAGGAGTTGGAGTGGCCAGAGTGTGTGTGTGTGTGGGGAGAGAGGGGGCGTACCCAAGGGGATCAACAATTACGCAGATAAAAAAGCAAAAAGATTGCCTGGAGAAACAGTCTTTTTTTTTAAAGATGTTAGGGTGGCCGGGCACGGGGGCGTGTGCCTGTAAGTGACAGCCTATGGAGTGCAGCTGGGACTGGGGATCACAGTTTGAGTCCTGCCTAGGGCAACATAGCGAGACCTAGGTCCAAAAAAACAGCTGGGCGTGGTGGCCCGCGCCTGTCATTCCAGCTACCTGGAAAGCTGAGGCTGGGGATCACTTAAGTCTGCGGTACCCCGGGCAACGTGAGCCTGTGGTTCCACGGGTAAAAATAGCGAGACCTAGTCTCAAAATAATAATAATAATAATAATAATAATAATGTTAGGGTGGAGGATACATTTTTTTTTAATTTGTTGATTATATCATCTATGTTATTCTACATCGTGATCTGCCCTGGGGTTCTCCCACCACCTTATCAGCCACGAAGCAGTTCTTCATCCAGTAGCTGTTGGATGTCATAAGGGAAATGATTATACCCCGTTGCTCTTTCCTTCGGTCAAACAAAACTGCAGGCCTACACGGGGACATCACTAGCTTTGCACAAACCCCCCGCCACAGACCAGGAGGCGGCCTTCGAGGGTACCCCAAAAGGGTACCCTCTGGACCAGCCCGTGGCTCATTCTGCAACCAGTTTCAGCTGGTCCTTCCCTTCCCCGGAGCCTCCTTCAGTCTCCTCGGTGAGACTCTGCAATAACCATTCCTGTCGAATAACAGGCCTTCCTCCCGAGACGGCGTGTCTTACTCCAGGCCCACCTTCTGGGCTCGTGTCTCTGCAATTCCTCATTGACTCAACACGAGCCTTGCTGGAGGGAGACTCCCTCCCCCCTGGGCTCAAGACACCCCCTCCGGGCACCCTTAGCTGTTCAAGAGATGCTATTGCTCTGAGAGCCACGGGCGGCTGCTGCCCAGCGCCTTTTGCGTCCCAGCAAGGCCCACGTGGCTGGCCAAGCGCCCTCCTGCTGGGAGCTGGGGCCGAACCAGTCAGGGCGCGTGTGTGAATGAAGCAAACTTCATCTCACGGTCTTCTCTGTCTTCAGAACACTGACGACAGGTGGCACGCCTGACCCCCGTGAGCAGCAGTGTCCCCATTCCTCCAACAGGACCCCCAAGCCACGTTCCCTAAGAGATAACAGCAAGCTGATACCTGCCTCCAGGTGGCCACAGAACTAGTGTTTGGCCTCATCTGAGTCTGCCTAAGCCACTTCTTCTTCTGGCTTGACTAGTTGTGGACTCTTCTTTTACACCCTTTAAATAGACGTGGAAGACTTAAAAGCTGGCTGGATGGTCACGCATACGTCCAGTCCCAGCCTCTGACTGAGCTCAATCTCTCTCATTGTCCTTCCTCCTTCCCCTCTGGACTCTACACACCCTCCTACCTGCCTCGAGGTGTCATGTCTCCGAGCCGGGCTATCAGGGGACAACGGCCAGTTTCTGACCTCCTGGCCTGAGGGGCCCGCGGCTCAAGGGGTCTGTACTCACCTCTCTTGCTTCCCCAGGACCTCCACCTTGCCTGGCCCCTGAGGAGATACTGGGGGGGGGGGTCACAGGGGCTTCAGGACAGTCCCTGGTGGGGGGCCTGATCCTGGAAACAAAAGCAACACATCAGAAACTCAGTGTCTGACAGAGGCCGGCTCCCTGCTGGCCCTCCTGCCTGAGCAGTGGAGAACTGAGAGGTTTGGTAGAGGTGGCACTAGTATCAGGGCGTCAATTTGGGGGCTGCCTGGCGGCCTCCCACCAGAGCAGCACTGAGATGCCGAAATCATTCTGGAAAGCTCAAAGCCTCCTGCATCTCGCTGTTGGATTTTCCTTGCAGCGTTGGAGTCCAGGCCAAAGAAAACTGCCCCCACGGCTGCTGTTCACGCCCCCCCAGCCTGGCTCCTGGGGACCCCCGGGATGGCCTCTCTGCAGCAGACGGGGTGCCCCGTGGCCAGAGAGAGGATCAGGGCTCAGTGGCCAGGTTGAATCTCTGACACTTGAGGGAAGGGGGTGGTGGGGGGTGGGGGAGGGGGCTGCAGGCTGCAGACAGCAGGCAGCCTTTGGGGGCCCATGTGCTCTTCCCAAACGGGGATACAGTGTGACCCCCTGCCTGCCACCGAGGCCTGACGCCTGACTGGTACTTAGCACCGGGCACGGCGTGTGGTCTGCCCTCAGTCATGGCTGCCTCCTGTTAAGGATTTGATGCTTGGCTGGGTTTACCCTCCCCCACCCTCTTTGTCACCATCCTAATAGTCCCACCCTCCCCCCACCAAGGTTTTTCATCTGAAGATCCTCTTCCGCTTGTGCCCTCCACAGCCACATGCAGCTCTGGGAATCTGGGTCACCTATGGTGCCAGTCCTGGCAGAGGACCAGAGCGGTGTTGCTCTGGCTTCCCTGGCCTTTCAGCAGCGTTCAGCTTGGGAGAGACATGCTTCCCCCTGACTTCCGGCTCTCGGTTCTCCTCCCTGCGCCCTGGCTCCTCTTCCTCTCTCTGAATCTCAGCTTTTGCACCTCTTCCCTTGTCTGTCATCCTTGCTCCCGAGGGTACTGCACTGAGGCTCGGGCTGTGGGTGGCCCCCCACCCACACAGACATGTTCCCCATGGACGTCTGCCTGTGTCTCTCTCCAGAAACACCGCACGTGGGTCCTGGCCCAGCAGCCCCCTTGAATGTCTAGTGTCTCTCAAACGTGAAACTTTGAAAAAGAGCTCTTGATCACCCCCTTGGGAAGGAAGGGGTGGGGGGCAAAACAAAACAAACCAAAATCCAGGACTGGGACACTGACGTTCTCCTCGGTCCCTCTCTTTCTCTCAGCTGCTAGACCTGCTCCATCAGCAGAGGCTGAGCCGTCCAAGTTTGAGCCTCCAAGATGGTGCCAGGGATGCTCATCTCCGGACACTCCCCTTTCGGCTGACCCCCTCCCATAGTGCACCTGGATCAATCCCTGTGGCCGTAGAATTGGGCTGCAGCAACAGCCAATCACTTTCAAGATTAGGTCGTAAAAGATACTGCAACCTCCGGCCTTTCTCTCCCAAGTTCAAGCTCCCAAGGGTCTCCCCCGCACCCCCATCACTTACTGGTGGGAGGTTGGTGGGGGAGGGTCCTGGGGAAGCCGCAGTGGACCTGAGGCTGCCTGCCGACCTCAGACCAAGCAGACCCAGACAATGTCTCCTGTGACCCTATGAGAGGTAGACCCTGAACCACACCATCCAGCTTGACCACTGTCAGAACCCAGACCTCAGAAACAGCGAGACGATGAATTTGGGGGCAAATCTGACAGCAGATTTGGGGGATAATTTATGATGCAGCCACAGGGAGCTAATACTCAAACATGCTTTCCCAGCTCCACCTCTGGTTGAACCAACAGCAACCTCTCTCTCCGGTATCGTTGAATGAACCTCCTCTCTCGTCTCACTCTTCCCACCCTTGCTTCACCATCGTCTGTTCTCAGCACAACTGCCAGAACCAGGCTCTCAAAACATGATGTTTCTTTTCTTCAACAGTTTCCTGTCTCATCTAAGGCAAAATTCCAAGTCCCCACCCGCTCTTCACCCCTCCCCACCTGTTCTACCTCAGGCACACTGGCCTCCCTGCTGTGTCTTGTTGCCAGCATACTTGTGCCCCAGGGCCTTTGCACTGGCTGTTCTCGTCATTAAGGATATATTTTCCTATGAGTTGTTGTTCATCCAGGTCTCTACTGGAACCACCTAATTAGAGAGTGTTTCCTTCATCATCATGTAGAAACTCATCACCTCCTCCTTTACCCTGTGATACCCTGTCTCCGTAACATTATCACCACTTGATAGAGTTCACACTACTTGTCTGTTGCCTGTCTCCATCACCACAAAGAAAGTGGCAACTTTGCTTTGCTTACTGATGCATCTTTAGCACCCACCTAGAACGATGCTTGGTGTGTACCTCAGTCAATATCTGTTGTGTGAATCATTTGAGAGAAGGGGAAAAAGGCAGATTTGCAAACAGAGTCTTCAAAATTGTGAGTCTGGTTCCAACAGAATTCAGTTATTTGACCAACAGCTCATTCCAGGGAGGAGAAATCCTATACCGAGATTAGAATTGCTCCCAGACTGATAATCTGAGCATGGTTCTTTTCAAGTTCAGGTTCCATGTCTTGCTAGTCCTTCCATTTCCAAGATCAGGTAGGCATGCAATATGTCTGTTAAAATGGATGAAAGGAGATCTATTTTCTGAGAAAGTGATTTTCTTTAAGGTATTGAAATAAAGTGACTTTGTTCAAACCCTATTTTTATGGCTCTAGATTCACAAAGTGCAGAGGACCAGAGTTCAGAACTTACTAGTGGTTTTCTTTTCTCAGTGGTTGGCAGCTGTGAAGGCACACATGACACATGTCTGTACTTACACGACACATGTTTGTAGGAGTTCGCTAGGGATCTAGCCTGACTTACATAGCAGGTGCTGGTTTTATCACCACTCTGGAAGCTGTAAGTTCCTGATCAAGGTGTTGGCACCATGGTGCTTCCTGAGATGCCTTCCCAGTTTGCAGATGCTACTTTTTCACTGTGGCCCCACACAGCCTTCCTCAGTGTGTGCGCATCCTGATGGCTCTCCTTGTCCAAGTAATTTTTTTAATAATATATATATATATATATATATATGTCACATCTTTGTATTCCCCAAGGTTCACCCACCTCCTCCCCTCCTTGACCACTCCCACTGCCCCCCCCCAGTTGTGTACTTTAGTTTGGTTGTTAGCTTGTTTTGACTTTTCCTCCTGGCCTTTTGTTTGTTTTTCCTATGTCTCATATATTAGTGAGACCATTTGGTTTCTGTCTTTTTCTTTCTGCCTTGTTTCTGTTAATAGGATTTCTTCAAATTCATCAAGTTTGCCGTTTTTAATTGATGAGTAATATTCCAGGTGTATACATACCACATCTTTTTCATCCATTCACCTGGTGTGGGGCATTTGGGCTGTTTCTAAGTCCTTGAAATGATAAATAGTGCTGCAGTAAACATCCCAGACCAGGTGGTGTCTTTTTGAATTGGTGTTTTGGTGTCCTTTGGGTAGATTCCCAGAAGACTGATTGCTGGGCCAAATGGTAGTTCCATTTTCAGTATTTTGAGGTCTTCCACACAGCTTTCCATAGTAGCTGGACCAATTTACATTCCCACCAGCAGTGTAAGAATGTTTCTTTCTCTCCACATTCACACCAGCACTGTTCAAGTAATTCTTTTAAGAATACCAGCTGTACAGGCTTACAGTCCACCATTTCTGACCTAATTAGTCCAGTTGCCTCTTGCAAGGCCCTATCTACAAATGGGAACACATATAGAGGTCCCGTGATCTGGAATGTCAGCATCTGAACTGGGGGAGGTAGGGAGAGAATTCATTCTATTAACAAAATTCACACATTCCCTGTATTAATTGATGAGTAATATTCCAGTGTGTATACATGCCACATCTTTTTCATCCATTCATCTGGTGTGGGACATTTGGGCTGTTTCCATGTCCTTGAAATTATAAATAGTGCTGCAGTAAACATCCCAGTATAGGTGGTGTCTTACAAGACACCACCTTATCTTGTAAGCATAGTATAGCTTTCCTAAACTCATAATTCATGATGGCATTGGTATTGTATTGAGACTAACAAACTAACACAGATTTGGATGACTTGAGTGTTGCAATTTATTCTAGTTCTGGGACTTAGAAGTCTTATGGGGCTGACATCAAGGCTCTGAGAGAACCGCATTCCTTCCAGAAGCTCTAGGGGAGAATGTGTTCCTTGCTCTCTCCCACGGCCTGGGGGCTGTTCACAGTTCTTGGCTTGTGGTCTCTTTATTGTGCTCAGAGCCAGCATTGCAATGTCCAGTCTCTCACACCGGTCCTGCCTGCTGGTCATATCTCCTCTGCTCCTGACCTTCTTTCTTCCCAGTTTTCCCCTCTAAGGAACTCTGTGATGATGTCAGACTCACCTCATTAATCCAGAACAGTATTCCTAGCTCAGGATCTTTGATCGCTTCTGCAATGTTCCTTTGGTCATTCCTTTGCAATGTTCCAAAGTTCCTTCGGTGACATTGTCCTAGATTCCGGAGATGAGGACATCGTGGTGGGAGGTGTAGTTCTGCCTGTCATAGTGGGACATGTCACTATCCATGGTTTTGCACAACCTGAAGTGCAAGATCAAAAGCACTACTGAATTTTCCCCCAGACCTGCATTTTTAAAAGAAAAGTCCACGTCTACTATTATTTTAAGAGTCATACATATATGACAAAGGACAGAGAACTTTAACTTGGTGTCTAAACCTAATACAGATTACCCAAACCTATGAGCTCTGTGATTTTAGGCAAAAAGGCTTAATTTCTTTGGATCTCAGTTCTCTGAACTGTTGGCTTTGGAAATAATACTAATGGCATCTTCTTCATAAGTCCTTCTAAGGATGCATTGAGTGAAGTGCTCAGAGTTAACCTAGAAGGAGCACTCAGTAAATGGCTATTACATTTTATTTTAATTGGAAAGGTAAACATTCCTCCTCTCTTTCCCCAAGCCCCATTCCCCAGGGCTAACTGCTATAATTAGTTTCAGCCCTTCTGTTTTGGATTGCGTGTTTGTTTACAAAAATAGGACATTCAATTCTTTATTTTTGCACTTAGGATATTGTGAACATTTTTTGTTCACATACAAGCCTCTATGGTATTCCTTGCACAAATGCACAATCCTCTATTGTTGGATATTTGCAGATACCTCTAGGTACCTTCTGGGATATAGTTGTCTTTGCATACTTACAGGACACTTTGCACTCTTACTCTGTGACATAGCTAACTAGATATGGAATTGCAAAGGCCAAAGATACAGACATTCAGACTTTCAATAGAAACGGAATACTTTATTTGAGGGGGGAATTCTTGAGAACCTTGTGTAATTCAAGGTCAACCTGACAAAGGATGTAGTAAGCTCTCCTGATGTAGCACAAATACAGTCTCCAATTCACTTGAGCTTTAAAATTATGCCAACTTCATAATTGTGCTATTTTCCAAAGAAGTTATAATAGGGTGGTTCACATGATTCCAATGTTTACTCATAAAGTGAGACTTCATTCATGTTTTGATGTCACAATATTTTGAAAAATTCAAACCATACATGAAATGCTAGTCACTTCACCACGCTGCCCTCCCCAAACTACCCTACCTCATACTCCATCCAGGAGGATACAGTTTCTCACACCTTTGCTGTCACTAATTAGCTCCCACTACTCTTTTTTCATCTTTCACCATCAGATGTTGAAAATTGTTTCATGTTTAATTAGCCTTTTCCTGATTCCTAGTAAGTGGAGCACCCTGCCAGTTTTAATTATATTCTTCCTGTAACTTGTCTGTTTTGATCCTTCGTTCATTTGACCATGAAGTTTGGAGTTTTCCTCTGGAGAGCTTCAAAAAACATGAGGGACATACCTTTGGCTACGTCTCTACATTAAATAAAAAAGAATAACCAGTAAGTTAGCAATTGGAAATACTTTTCAACATTTTTTTAGGGGAAAATGTGCCCAAAGAGGTTCAATGAAAAGTGCTGATCCCCAAGTGAGGCTGAATCCAGCCTGAAAATAAACTGCTTTCCAAGTTACGTTAGTTGCTTACATCTCCAAATGTCTCCTAAGTGGTGGTGGAGCCAACCCACAAAGATTTCTGTGATAAAACAAAATGACTTCAACAGCCATATCTTGAGAACCAAATGACAGTTTGTTTGTTTGTTTGTTTATTGTATTATCTATTTTATGTTACATCATTGTCTACACTGGAGTTTTCCCACCACCTTATCACTGTGAACCATTGTCTTAGTCTTTTGTCCCCCTCCCACCCCCTAACTTCCCCCCTCCCCCTCTCATGCTCTATGCTTCAATTTTACTAAAAATTAGTTTAAATTTTTTTCTTGTCTGTTTTGTTTCTTTTCCCTTTATCGCTCATATAAGTGAGATCATCCAGTATTTCTTTTTCTTTCTGGCTTATTTCTACCAGCATGATTCCTTCTAGCTTCATCCATGTTGCCACGAATGACATAAGTTTTAAATGACAAAGTTTTAAAAAATGTTCTGCTACTCCAGAAAAAAGAGACCAGTGGGCCAAGCATTGACCAGTGCCTTGCAGCGAGAGAGGAGTTGGAGCGACCGGAGGCGGGGGGAGAATAAGGGTAGGGGAGCAGGGTAATGGTTTAGGGGTACAATATTGAGGGGGGCCATACTTAAAGGGACCAATAACTATGCAAATATGGCCGATGTATGGAAATTAGAAAATAAAAAATTATTTCCAAAAATGTTCCGCTATTGCTTGTGAAGAGTGGTGGGGGATGCAGTTGAGATGCCAAGCTACTGAGATCCCCCTGACTATGGAGATGATGGATGGGGGGAAAGGTGGCTAGACTGGAACATTGATTACACCAATAAACATGAGTCATCCTGCCTCATGGCCCTGAGTTCTTAGGTCCCAGGGTTACTGGTGCAGACACCAGCCTCACTGTGTCAGAAGAAGAGTTCTTTACATAAACTTCCCCCAAAGCTGGACCAGCCCCATGCCCAGGATCTGTGACCCATTCTCTCTAGAAAGGTCTCTGGCCCAGACCCAGCCTTTAACCTGGAGCTGCATTTTCTCATGCCTCATCCCTGCCTCTTTCCTCTCCTTCCTATCCTCACTGACCAACTGCTCCTCATCATCGGTCTTGCAGGTCGGGGGCAGGGGTTCTAGGCAGAGGATGAGGTGGGGGAGAGCAAGAGACAGGTGCACTGGGGGTGCACAGATAGGTGCACAGACCCTGCTCTGAATAGGAAGCAGGAAATAAGTCCATAGAGTAAAACAAGAGTTAAATCCATTTTTTAAAGTTTTAGGATAAAAAACCTCTCCCTCAGCCCCAGCGTCCAGTCTCTGGGACAACTAGACTGTGCGGGGCATTTGGTTGTGATTTTTGTTGTTGTTATTTACTTAGAAGGAAAAAAAAGGAGTAGAAGGAGAAGAAAACGCCCAACGCTCTTACAGCCAAGGTCTTAGCTGATCCTGCATGAGACTCAAATTGCCCCCAGTAAAGGGAAGGAGGCTGGGCTCTCACCAAGCGTAGCAGCCAGCTGGGGTCCCCAGTTTACCCTCTGGCAGGGGAAGTAATCGTGCACAAGCCCATTTCCTGGAGCCAACATTAATTTCTACCGTCTAGTCTTGCACTTGGATGGTGATGCAGTGTTTTTGTTGCTGCCTTCAAGGCATAAGGCGCCCAGTGGGACCCAACTCACAGCCTGATTTAGAGCTCAAAGGAGCGCTCCGCTTGCTGGAAGGGTGCCCCATGGGAAGCCAGGCTTCTCACCCCACAGAGCCTCAAGTGCCTGCCTCCGGCCAGCCAGCCAGGTCGTTTAACATTCTTCGTGAGTGAGGGTATATTCTAAAGTCAGCGCTTGTCCCTCTCCATGAACTGTAGGCCTGGGCACACCACTGAGAACTCTACCCGATGGAGAACGTCTTCCCATACGCTTTCTTTCCTCCCCCACCACATGTCTTATTTGTTTATTTTTATTTTGTTATTTTATTCTTTCATTTTATTTTTAATTGATTGCACATACACTATTGTCTACCCCAAGGTTCTCCCACAACCTTATCATCTGTGAAGTTTATTGCAGCACTATTTACAATAGCCAGCCAAAAACAACCCAAATGCCCCCAAACAGATGAAGGGATCAGTAAGTTGTGGTATATGTACATGATGGAATATTATTCAGCCATCAAAAAGACAGGTTGGATGCATTTGTGATAACATGGAATCATGTTAACAGAAATAAGTCAGAGAGATGAAAACAAATACTAGATGATCTCACCCATATGTAGGATTTAGGGAAAACAAAAGGACAAGGAAATTTAAAATTGTTAGCAGAATGAAAGCGTAAAGTAAGAGACAGAAGAAGTAAAAATGAGGGGAGGGACAGGCACAAGAGATTAAGATGATGGTTCCCATTTTCTTTCAAGTTCACTGCTAGCTGACTGCAGTGCAGCAAAAGTTCATTTGGCTGCATCCAAAGATGGGGTATATTGATTTACTGGGGCAAAAGAAATTGCACTGGTCATATGCTTGTTTTTTTTTTAATAGAAAGATTAGAAATACAGATAAGCAAAAAGAAGAAAAATCACCACCCATTTCCACCACTGTTAAGATTTGAGTATATATCCTTCCTTCCAAACATGTTTTCCTACTTATCAGCCATTTCTCAGTTATTTGGGGCACTGAGATAAAATAAAAAGCATGTTCCCTTTCATTATACATGTTCAGATAGGTCACTAGATTTGGTTGATTCTTTGGGAACTGTTTCCTAATTTGGAAATTGCTAAAGGAGTATGAAAATTAATTAGGCAAGAGTGAACACAGTTTCCATGAAGCAATTACCTGTTTTCCCTCTTTGTTTTGCTTTTTTTCTCCTAATACTTTAAAGATTGGGAGGAAAGATGATAGAGAAGAAGGTAGAAAGCATGGTAGAGAAACATGTAGTCATAAGAGACCAAACATTAACCTAAATGATGCTAGTATGTTTTTAGTCAGTCTGGGGTGACAGTCAATCTGGAGTGAGTAAAGGGGGTGACAGACACCTCACATGGACCAGAATCTCTGCCCTAGCAGGGAGATGGCGAGGCTGAGGCTGATGACGCTGAGGCTAGTTCCTTAGCTGTCTGACTGGAACGTGGTGCTGATGAGACCAAGGAGATGCATCCTCTCACAGTGTGAGACAACCAGTATCCCCTGAGGACTGTGAGCTCCAGACCTAGAGAAACACATGCCTCATAAACACATACATGGGCCCCGAGGGCAGCTTGGGGGTGGTGACTGAGCCCAATCAGGCAAGATCTGCTGGACACACGGCCCAGCTTGTGCCTGACCAACAATGATCATGATTTTGACGTGATCACACCTGATAACCATGTCTGTGTGTTGGTTTCTTTGCGTTGCAGTTCAAATTTCCTTAATCTTCGGTGCAAGAATATTAGACTATGTCTTTAACTTATGCAAGGGTAATTTTGACTACCTTGAGCGGCTCTCAGACACGTTGCTCCTGCAGATCATATCTTACCTGGACCTTGAAGATATTGCCAGACTTTCTCAAACATCACACAGATTTGCAAAGGTAAGAGGCCCTTTGTTTCGTGTCTCTGTAATTTTCCACACGTTCGCTCAAAAGTTTGTTTTTTTTTTTTAACCCAGCAGTCGTGTGTGACTCATGCTTATTTCAGCCTCTGCTGGATCCTTCCACGATGATGGGTACTGACCCAGGTGCATAGGCAGTGGACATGCGAAGGAATCATTTCTGCCCTAGAAGAACCTGGAGTTGCATAGGAGAGATCGAAACAGATAAAATCATACACTAGACTGTGAGCTCTTCGAGGCTCTCTAGGATTGTCATTTTAATCCTGCTCTCTCCTACAGTGTGAGCAAATACTGCTTAATACAGTCACCTTAACTAGGTTATAGGATGAGCAATTCAATAAGGAGTGTGTACATAAAGCGCAAGGTGCAGAATGATTTCCTCAACCTGGCTCAACAAATCTTTATCTGGATTTTGAGGGGGAAATAGGAGTTTACCGGGTGGGCTGGAGGGCGATGGCATTTAAGGTCAAGGGACATTATAGGTCAAGGTGTCAGCTCAGGCAGAGACACTGAGGCATAAGAGAAGAAAGGCCAGTAGCAAGTCCCCCCCCCCCCACTCCTCCATTTCCATTTCTCCCACTACTTGTCTTTGGTCAAACACCACTCTCCCAGTGTGGGTGGTTGTGGCGCCTGTTCATCAACTTCTCCCCAGCCTCCCAGCTGACCAGATGGGCTCTCTCTCTCGCCTTACTGAAAGTTCAACAGAGTGACACAAGGAGACACAGCTGGCACTGTTGTCACCCACTGTCAGGGCCTTGGGTTCTGCTCCCTGGATCCTGGAGGTGCCTTCATTCCTGCCCATCGGCTCATGCCTTCAACTTAAGGTCTCCTTCCTCTCCCCCAGACACATATGCACTCTGCTCCCATGGAATCCCTTTCTGGCTCAAGCAAGTCAGAACTGGAGTTTGTTGCTTACCACTGACGAACCCCAACGACCTCGGTGTTGAGGTATCAAGAACTGGGGCCAAGCCCATCAGCAAAGAGGCAGGCAACATTTCCCAGGCTGAGTCATCACCCTATTATCTAAAGAGTCAACATTTTCCTACAGTCGTGGAATGTAATTTCTTGATTTTTTTAAATATATAAATCTGAAATAGTATAATCTTTCCCTTTGGGTTGTAAAACTATAGATATTTATTTGATTCCCCTTCCCCAAAATGAAGAACCAGGCACAGGTATGATGAGTGATCATTGTATATTTTTTTACCATTGAAAATGCTTGAAAGTGAAGGTTTTGTACTTATTGCCAATTAATTACTTATTGCTCATCAATCTGATGAGCCATGTTTTCTTTTTTTAATGTTTTAATCATTTTGTTGTTTACATATTTATGTGTGTATATATGTATACATCTTGAAGATATTGTCAGACTCTAGTATATACACATATACATATACATTGCTCACACTCTTGTATATATACATGTATTTATATTACATCATTGCATTCCTGGGGGTTCTCTCCTCATCCCCATCATCTGTGAGCCTTCATCTCCATCTTCCCATGCTCTTTCCTTCCTCGATCTCTGATCTCTTCCTGCCCCCTCTCTGCTGTCAGATTACCCTGGGTTTTTCCTGGCCTTTTGCCTGTCACTCTTATACACTGTCTATAGGTGAGACTATCTGGTTTCTGTCATTTGCCTTCTGACTTATTTCTGTTACTATGATTCCTTCTAGGTCCATTCATGTTATCATAAATGCTTCGTATTTGTTGATTTTGATTACAGCATAATATTCCATTGTGTAACAATACCACATCTTTTTCAATCATTCATCAGTTTGGGGGCATTTGGGTTGCTTCCACATCTTAGCAATAGTAAATAGTGCTCCAATAAACATCCGAGTACAGGTGTCCCTTGTGAGTGTTCTTGTGTCCTTTGGGTAGGTTCCCAGTGATGAGCCACGTTTTCAATGAAGGATCATTTTAAATAAATACAAACATACCAGTGAGGATCTGCTAGAAGCTTCTTCCAGGCCTCTGGGTTTGATCCTGGGTTTGATGCCGCAGTGTCTTGTGGAATTCCCTCCTTCCTTCTGCTGGAGAAGCTGTCTTCCCTCTTGACTGGCTCACAGGTGCTCTCTATTGCTCTTCCTTTTGGCAGCTGCCGTTATTTTAGTGCAGTCTGGAAGCTGGCATCTGTGCTTTCCTGGGGCTCCAGGTGAGACTTCTCAGGCTGTTGAGTTCAGCATTCCATGTGCCCCAAGTGATATCGGGTTTAAAGGGGCAAAAGCTTCCACCAACAAGCCACAGGGAAAAAGTGGCATTTTCAAAATGTGGCTTCCGCTGCCCAGTTTCTTACCAGATTCATATCATCTGTACACAGCAGTTGCTAAAATCAAATGAATTTAAACAACAGGGTTTTATTTACAAGGAAAATTAATCAGGAAAACGAAAAGTCCTTAGTGCTACAAGTGGCCGTCATCTTAACCCCAAGTGCTGTTTAGTCCAAAGGTCCCAAACACATGTCCAAGACACCCTGCAAAGTCCAGTCTTTCTTTTTCATCTTCTCTTTGTTACTTCTCTCTCCAGCGTTGGGAACTGTGGCTTCTCTAAAGCTCTTCAGACTTTTCCAACAAATGCTGATGCAAGCTCAGCTTCCCAAACCCCTGACTTTCCCAGGCACGAGCTCTGCAGCAAGCTTCCATGCCACCTTGTTGTGGTTCCACACACTTCCTTTCCCAGGCCCGCCTTCAGCAGTATCTGGCCACATTCATCAGGCCTGCCCCCAGAAGCCCCTGGTCACTCCCAGCCTGCCACTCTGGCATCCGACTCCACATCGGCTACTTCTCTGCCGGCCACTCTCCCACCATGGCCCCTCCCACCACCAGCTCACTCTTCCAGGGGGTGTCCCCTGGCTCAGCCACATGGGCCTGTTCTCTCAGTCCACCATTCTCGTCTTTCCCCACCTCTCACTTCGCTCCTCCTTTTTATTCTCCCTTTTTCCCACTTGTCACTTCTCATGGGTCTTTCTCTCAGACCCCCACCCACCAGGGCACTTTGGTACCCATACATTTTTCAACTGCATCACTACCCTCTACCACCAGGGCAGCCTCACGACACGATGGACTGTGCTCGCAGCAGCTGCTTTGTTCTTCCCACCTCACATTAACCACTCAGTTTCCCACCTCACTTTAACCACTCAGTTCTGTTTTCAACCTAAATTGGAATTAGATTGAAATCTATCTCCGCTTTCCTGTGTAAACTATTTTCATGGGCCTGTTTTGTCCAATCACTTATTAAATTATTTCACTTCCATTTAAAACATTTGGGACAGATTTTTTTTTTTTTTTTGAGACTAGGTCTCACTATTTTTGCCCAGGGAACTGCAGGCTCACATTGCCCGGGGTACCACAGACTCAAGCAATCCCCAGCCTCAGCTTCCCAGGTAGCTGGGATGACAGGCGCGCACCACCACGTCCAGTTATTTTTTGGGGACTAGATCTTGCTATGTGCCCCCGGCGGGACTCCAACAGCGATCCCTTGCTCTGGCTGTGGCTTCCTAGGCTGCCGTTTACAGGCACGCGCCACCTGTGATCTCAGGGAGAAAGGGGTTTCTCTTCAAGGCCACTGCCACCTGGCTGCCCAGTCTAGCTCCAGTCTGCCTCTGAGCTCCTTCTTCTTTGGTTGGTGTGTTTTGAACCTCCATCCACACCTTACTTTGGACTTCTAAAGTGTTGTCATGATAAGACAGAGCGTTTTGCCTGGGCCCTGCACCCGGTTTCTCCAGGCTGATAGCTCACATAGCTGGGCAATCATCAAAATGAAGCAAAGTACATGACAGAACGAACCACACCAGAGTTTATTCATTTCCAGCAGTTGTCCCACAAATGTCCATTTGCTGCTTCAGGATCCAACCTGAGCTCTGACATCTCGTTCAGTGCCTGCTCTTCAATCGCTCTTGCCATGGCTTCACTTCCCCTCACAGCACATTAATTTTCTCAAGTCAGCCTCATCCATCAAAGAAGAGAATCTCTCTCCTCATCCAATCTCTCTCCTTCCTGGCTTGTGACATGCTTTATGCAGCCGTATCCTCAACCTGCCCGGGGCCCTTGCAATCTTGATGAGCCCAAGAGGGACACCAGGACGTTTGCTGTTTGGTGAAATGCATTCCATGCAGATGACTGTCCTTCTCGGGAGGTCAGCCCTCCCCTCTGGGCCAGGGTTAAAAGTCTCTCTTATGTAATGGTGGCACTAAAATGTCCTAAATCTAACAATGTAGCCTTCGGTGACAAAACTAGAAAGTCAGATCCACCTTATTTTGGCTTTCAGTTTTGGTTGATTTCTGAAAACGTCACTGATTTTATAGAAAATTCTGGACATCATCGCCTCCTGTCCCCCTCCCCTCTCTCCCTGCCTGCCGGGGCCTGGAGCCCAGGTCAAGGTTTCTTCTTGGTTGTCCTGTCTGGGGTGATGTTTCAGAACCCCCACTCCCCCCC
>PVHY01017496.1:0-31297 GCA_004024945.1 Uropsilus gracilis
CTCCCTCCCTCCCTCCCTCCCTCCCTCCCTCCCTTCCTTCCTTCCTTCCTTCCTTCCTTCCTTCCTTCCTTCCTTCCATTTTTATTATTATATAGTTTATTCCGGTTGACAATTTAGGCAATAGACATGTACATGAAAATTCCATAAAAGGGATGAGTATGTGGGGGGTTAGGAGGGGTGGAGGTGGGAGGGAGTGGTCAGGGAGGGAGGGTGGTGGGTGGTCCCCAGGGACTACAAAGATGTGAAACACATATATTAAAAAAATAATTAATTAAGAAAAAAAAAGGAATCAGTACAATTTCCACGCTGGGGAGAAGCAGCTCTCCTGCCTACCTGGCACTATGCAGATGGCTCTCTTTCTTTCTCCATTCCCTAATAACCCTGTCCCTTTTTTTTTTTCTCTTTTTTTAAAATTTAACTTAAATATTTTTTAAATTTGCATATATATGTATATTTATATTGCATTATTCCATTACTATGTACCCCGGGGCTTTCCCACTTCACTAACATTTGTTAACCATCCTGATCTTTTGTGCTCTTCACCTCCCCGCCTTCTTCCCCCTCCTCCTCTCTGGTTCTATGGTTCAGTCCCATTCGTTGTTTTCATTCTTTCTTATTTGTTTGTTTTTCCCTATATCCATCATATAAGTGGAGCATCCTGTACTTCTCTTTCTCTTTTTGACTTATTTCTGCTAATATGAGTCTTTCTAGTTCCATCCAGGTTGCTGCGATGACATGTGTTTGTCCTCCTTGATTGATGTTGGATCTTTTTTTTTTTAATTTAATTTCTTTTTCATTGGTGACATCCACCTGGATCTTAATAGCAAGTGCCTCAGGGTGAGACTCTGGGCTAGAAAAACAAGAACAATCCCCAATTTGTGGCCCTCTCTCAACTATACTCCTTACCTATGGTTTGAGGGGGAGGCTAACGCGAGACTCTCTGAGACATTCTGCTGAGGAGTTGACCGGGAAAGGGGACCTGTGGATCTCCACCACGCCATGAATGCCACTGAACCAGAAGGAAAGACAAAGTGTTACCACTTATAGCAAAATGGAAGGTGTTGGAGAAATGAGAGGAATGACATGTAATAAAGCACATCATCCTGACAAATATTGGGTATTTACATACTTATAAAAACTAGTGGGTACTAATCAACAAAGCTTGGCTTCTAAGATTAGGAAGAAGAGGGGAGGGAGAAAGGATAAGAGGTTATGAAGGATGATGGTGGGGAAAAAAAACCAACCAAACAAATAAAAAACTCAGCAAGCTGACTATTGAGGGAATGCATGCCAACATTAAAGAAAAGAAAGAAGAAAAACAAATGCAGTGGAAAAAATCTCCCTATTTATGCCTTGTTGCTAGAAATACTATCAGACCCCATATTCTGAGGGACCTAGATAATTTTGCTTATATTACTGTTCCAGAATTATCCACGTGTGTGTATACACAGGAAGACGTAGGAGAGAAGAGAGACCAACTCTGCACACTATACAATTCACATTGAATTAAGCCAGATTTTATGTTATATGAAAGACAATTTAGGATTCAGATTAAGTGTTCATAATACTATCTTATGAACAATTCATGAACTTCTGAATTAAAGATCAATCAATCTCAGAGTCTGAAGTATGTATTAAAAAATCAATCCTAGTAAATCAAACACTTAATATCAGCCTTCAAGTTTTACAAATATAAGGAGAATGGCTTTAAGAACTAGAGTTCAGCTTCTTTTAAAAGCAGACACAGTTATTACTCACCATTGGTAAGTCAATTATTAAAATTAAGAAACTGTGTTAAGTACAAGTCACAAAAATAGGTTACAAATTTGGAGAAGATATTTTTAGCATAAATAAGCATAAAGATTAAAACTCAGAATATAAGAGAATTCTATGAATCAACAAGAATGACAATTTATTAGAAAAATGAGCAAGAGACAGATGGCACACAAGAAATAAAAATGACTCATAAATCCCTCTAAAGATACTTCACCTTAAGAGTAATTGAGAGAAATTAAATGAAGAGCTAGATATGCTATTTCACATTCAACAGATTGTCCAAAATAAACAAATTCTGCAAAACCAATGTGGGCGAGGAGGCTAAGCAATGGCAGCTCCCAGGCGTTGGTGTTAAAAAAGAAAATGAATACAATCTGTTTGGAAAACTCTTGACATTTCTTAGTCAAGGTGAACATCCCCTAAAACCCATCATAAACACCCTGGATATATATTTCGAGGAACAAAAATGTGCATGGCAGCACTGTTTGTAAATATGAAATAAGCTGTATACAACTCAAACATCATTGAAGGTAAATAAATTGTGGGTTATATTTGTAATGGAGTGCTATCCAGAAGTAAAAGTGAATAAATAAGAGCTACACACATTACCATGGATTAATCTGAAAAATGATGGTGTTGAGTGATAAAAGCAAGTCAGTAGATATACACAGCATGATCCATTTTATATACAGTTTTAACAGAGGACAGAGGAACTGGTATATTGTTTGGGGACATATTTAGGTGGTAAATTACAGAGAAAAGCACATGGGTGATTAATAAGATAATGGTTACTTTGAGGAGGGTGCACAGATTTCTTTGGTAGTACCATGCAAGTCAATTTCTAGGGACTAGTCATGTTATATTTTGTGACCAATCTTTGGATACATGTGCATTCAGTTTATTATAGCTATTTAAGCTGCTTATACACTATATAATATATACATGATCTATTTCCCCACAAATACTCTAAACATTTACCATTCTGCAGTGACTATGTGTGCATTTAAAAAATATACATTTACAAACATACATCTCAAAACTTTTCAATAAATTAGAAATCACATTCCTAAGTAAAAATAATATTAACACTAGGAAACCTAGCTCATTGACTAGCATTTGTCTGATCATTATAGAATTCCTGGATTGATCCCTAAAATTTTCAAAAGCAATCAAGTTTATCCTATCACTTTGCTCCTACTGGGATATTACTACTTCTTAATAATTACGTAACACTTCACTCTTTAAAAAAAATAAGATATGGCCAGGCCTGGTGGCCCGTGCCTGTAATCAAAGCACTGGGGGGCAGTAGGCCAGGGATCTCTTGAGTTCACGGGTTCAAAACTACCACGGGTAACATAGCAAGACTTGGTCTCGAAAAAGCAGCCCGGCGTGGTGGTGTGCACCTGTAATCCCAGCTGCCTGGGAGGCTGAGGCCTCCACGGTCACTTGTGTCCGTGGAATTGGGACTACCCCAGGCAACATAGTGAGACCAGTCTCAAAATAATTAATAATAAATAAATAAATAAATAAATAAATAAATAAATAAATAAGGTATCATAGTATATATAGTGCATCAGGAATTGAGCATAATATCGGTAACTAAATGTACACACATTCCAGGCTATTCTGATGCAAGTAGCTCACCTGCCAATGTAGACAACAGCTATATAGCAGCTAGGCTGTACCCTTAGGAACCTGAGTCTCCAGATTGGGCAGCCCAGCTTTTATTGAATTGGCCTTTGATGCGAAGCCATTGACTTGCATTGAAGGACTCAGTAAGGAAAAAAAAAGACCCTTTTAAATGGATGGCAGCACCTAGAATGAAGATGCAGACCATGATATAATGTATACAGAGGGCAGATCTTCGAGACAAGTTCAGAGCGAGTACCCAATAAATCCTGGCTTCTCATTGTTATAATTCTGTATTATGTATTTCTCCTTCTGTGAGCACTTAGAAGCGAATTATTTTTGTTCTTAGTAGAGAGAATAATTATGCTACTCTTTATAATCCAGTGACTTGACACTCTGCTTCTTAGTTCAATCTATTTTGATATTGGGTGTAAATAGCTGTCATCAATGACAAAAGACACCTCCCCCGGATATGTAGAAACCAACAGAAGTGATTCATTGGTTGGACTCGCTAAATAATTACACCAATTTTTCCTACTTCACTTACCAGTTATCCCAAGCAGTTTGTGTTATGCTCTAGACACTGCATTGAGTGATTTTGGCATTGGTTGCTAGAGAACTTAGCACCAAATTAGTAGTCCTTCGTTTGCATTTCTGTAGGATTCTGTGACATACGAAAAAGTCTAATTTTTTGCTCTGTTATATATTTTTGCTGTTTTTCCTCCCCTACTTCCAAACAATACTGCTTTTTCTGCTATTTCTGTGTTCCTGTCATTGCCTTAATGTGTGAATGAGCAGGAGCATGGATGAGAGTAGGCAGAAAGGACCCACTGTGTTGGTCTGTTCAAGTTCATAGACACCCTAGTGCAATAACCAGAATTAGGGTCCACGTACCTAATTTGCATTGTACTTTTATGGATAGTTCTTTTTTTCTTTCACTGATATCTATTCGGTAGCTCTATGCTCATTAGATAAATACTAACTTGTTTTTTTCTTATAAAATGATCTCCATTATATCATAAAAGGTTTGAGATATATTCTCATAAACAACTGGGGGAAATTTCCAAATGTTCAGCTTGTGGAGCATTTCCTCTCTGATTTATTTCAGATTCTCTGTGTGAACTTAGAAAATGTATTTTAACCTTTCCATTTTCATTGCTAGAATTTTCATAGGCTAAAGTAATTGTTATCAGTCCAACTAGTCTCGACAGAACTTTGTGAGGATAGCTATTTTGAAAAGAAGTTGCTATTTTTAAGTGCTAGTTAAGAGCAAATTTTCATCTTATATTTCTACCTGCTGATATCATTTAGCAAAAATATCCAAGTGCAATAATAATGGGTTGCAAATGGGTGTGTTTACATAATTTTTAATAAATGAAAGCTACTCATTTTCTTTTCATTAATGCTTCACTATTTTTAATAGCTTTTGATTTCTCAGCCTTTCTGGAAAGCCTACAACCTAGATGATTTTCCTTTTTTAAACAACACTTCAGCATTCAGAAACCCCAGCAAGTTTTTGGGAGGATATTCCCATAAGAGATATCTCTCTGATAGCTTTTAGGGTAAGTGGTCTAGTATTTTTAAGATTTAATAACTTCACTGACTTGGGCTTGTCACAAGTTGCATTTAAAATTAATTGGAAAAAAACACTTGGATATTTTACAGGATAGTCAAATAGTAGTAGGAAATGGTGGACAAGTAAAACAGGTCTTGAAGCGATTAATGACATACTCTCACTGACACTGAAATTCATTGCAAGAAGAAATTTATTCTTATACCTTTTTAATGACTTAGAATGTCAGTAAGGAAAGAGAAATAATAAAAAAAAACAGTTTAATTGACATTCTTACAGACATAATTTTCTACTGACTTCTGCATATCTACCACACACAGCAATAATGAATGGCTTTTAGCAAATAAGATCAAATGGAATTCTACTATGCACATCCTATATGTTCTGCAGACCCGTTCAGTGTTCAGTGACTTGTATCTGCCAGTTCACTCAATATTCCAAACAGTCATAGTAAGTAGTATTATCTCCACAGCATGGATCTTATAGCTACACAGAAGGATTAAATAACTTGCTAAACTCTTAAGTTTGGCCACTCTAACCTGCTTGAAATTCTCTTGATTCTTCCTGAGTTTTCCTTGGCTCTTTCTGGCAATTTCTAGGTTTCCCTTGGTAATTCCTTTTTCTCTCCTAACCTCCAAATTTTGATCCTATAGGTTTTCAGGTCCCATTCTAGTCTTTCTTTAAATTCTGTCCTAGGTTTAAAATGCCATCTAAATGTATATGATTTCCACATTTGGTTTATCACCAACCAGACTTGTCTGACGAGCTCCTGTCATGTATCTTTCTGCCCACTTGACACCTTGCTTGGCTCCCTCCCAGCTATCTCACACTCAACATGTACAAAACTGTATGCTTGATTTTCCTCCCTGAAACTACTTCTCACTAAGTTTTTCCATCTCTGTGTGTGATATCATCTTTTCATTCAGTTGCACAAGTCAGAAGCAGTTTTGATTCCTATCTTTCCCCTTGATCTGATTCCAACATATAAGTTAGCTCCATAACTTCTTCTCCCCAGTATAGCTCAGTTATGCATGTCATCTTGTGCTCTCTGTCATGCATGTTTTCTTGTGTCCTCTGTCCCTGTGCTTTAGTCAACCCCAACCCTTCATGAACACAGGAGTCACTTAATCTTTCTGCTTCTTTTCTTTCTCTCTCCAAATCCATTTTCCTTATAATTTGGAGTTATTTTAAAAATGTAAGTAGAGAGAGATAAGGCAGACAATGGCAGATTTTCAGTCCCTGGAACTACTTGTATGGTACAGGATGTGTGGGTGTATATCATCATATGTAGTCAAAACACATAGACTATGCCGCAAGAGTGAAGCTTAATGAAAACCATGGAATTGGGGTGATGAGGTATCAGTGTAGGTGCATTGATTGTCATGAATGTGCCCCCCTGCTAGGGATGTTGAAAATAAGGGTAGATTTGTATGGGTGTGGACAGGAAGAATACAGGAAATTTGCATAGTTTTTCCTCAATTTTACTGTGAATCTAAAACTACTGTAAATAAATTCAAGTGTTTCAAAAAAAGTATATAGATGATAGCATTCCTGCTTGTGATCCTCTGGTGGCTTTTACTGTTGCTTTTGAAATAAAATACAGATGCCTTCTTGTGCCTACCGAAGTTCCTGCCTACCTCTCCCACCCTGGCCATGCAAGCCTAGAACATTCTTCCCACAATGGCTCCTCCCCATGTGACTCTCAAGTCTTAGGGCCTCGCACTTGCTCTGGCCTTTGATATATCTCTCCTGAGACCCACACCTTCATTCTTCCTCATTCCTGTTGGTTCCTGCAAATCTTGGCTGAACTGATACCATCTATAAGGCCTTCTTGAACTACTGTATCTAAGTGAGTGCCATTCCCATTTTTACCATAGTACCCTATTTATTTACTTCACAGGGGTTTTCTTCATCATCATCAGTTTGTTTACTGTCCCTCTGCACTATGAATACTATAAAGACAGGACTACATGTGTTGTCACTTACCACTGTAGAGATAGTACCTGCTATTGTATAATACCAGTATTAGTTAATGCTGCTATATAATTATATTATATTGCTACAAGGCCATCAATAAATATTTGGTGAATAAATCAAGTGCCTGTCGCTAGTAAGTGATGAAACTGGAACTGAAACCCAAACTTGTGTGACTCCAGAATCTGTGTTATAAACTATCATGCTATGAGTAAACCAAATTCGTGTTCAGTGGAACTTGAGTGTGAGATGAATTTCTAAATCTAAGATTCTAAAAATATTCCCAAACCTAAAGTTCTTTTCAAAGTTGACAGTCCACAGAATAATCCTCCAGTTGTAACGGAGTATGAAATTGTCCTCTATTCTCCACACAGTTTTATTACATAACATAAAGTTGACCACACTTGGCATTTTGTTTAATAAGAGGCCCAGAAGAGATCCCTTGCCATGATTCTTTTAACTTCACCACTTAGTCTGTGAAATCAAAATCAGCTTGGACAAATAACTCAACTTCTTCAGGTCATTGTTTTTTATCTATAGAATAGAGAAATAACTATTTTACAGGATCATGGGTGCCTTTCACCTCCCTCCACCCATGATCCTGTAAAAAGGAAATAATAGCTAACAGGCTTTTCTACAGGGTTAGTATATGGGAAGTAATAAATATGGCCCCCTAAAAGTAAGTTTTCTTTAGTTAACTGAAGAACTCTAATCCAGGGTTCCTTTTTTTTTCAAAACTATTTTTAAATTCTGAGGTGGATGAGAAGGATTGACTTGCCAAATATTCAAAGATTAATGGTTTAGAGAAGAACTTGACATTGAAATTGTCTCTATGGTGTGGGGGGAGGTGCTCTTAAAAAGCTACAGGTGGACTCTAAGGTTAGATAAGCCAGTTCCTAAATTTCCACAAAGTTTGCACTTTCTTTCCACTGAGTTTACACAGGACAGCTACCATCCCAGTTTGAAGTCAGCTCCTTTCTTGGACTTTGTATTTGTAATATAAGCAATCCTCATTGTCAGTGACACCAATTGTAGTGTACAGGCACCAGGTTCATCAATCTGCATAGCTACTTTATTGTTTTTAACAGTTCCACAGACACACCAGGCAAGGCTGGGGTCAGGTCTTGGGGTGCTGGGAAGCAGGCAAGCCCCCCAGTCTCCCAGGAATCTTCACTATCTTTCTCTGGCTTCTCTCTGACATTTCTCGCACTCTCCATCATGCTTGTGCTCATCTCTCTGCATGTTCTCTGTGCCCCTTTATCCCCTCCTGCCAAGGCCCAGGTGTACACACTCACACATGCACACATCCACTGTGCTGCACAGTCATGGGGGATACACAGTACTACCGATGCTACTTGTACAGGCAAATGGAAGAACAAGCCTGACTGACTCATTCACCCTATGGTGTTTGGGTTTATATTTCCTAGTAAAGTATGAGAAGAATGAAACAACATACGTGTTCTTTATTCAAGAGAAGTTTGACTCATTTCATTGATTTTGCTTAGAACAAGAAGAAAGGAATACAAACACTGATAATTTGGGATGGAAAGTTTTTCCTTTCTTTTCTTTTTCTTTCTCTCTCCTGGCCTTGTTTCTCTGAGAACACCTTGCTTCCCTTTGCCAAGTGCTCTATTCCATGGGGTTTAATCAAAGTCTTGGGCCCCATTTTCCTTTTTGATCAGTTTGAAAAGATCACATTTCTTTCCTAAGAAAAACTCAGAATTTCTTTTCTGTCTCTCAGGTTTTGGATGTTATCATGAGAAAACGACAAGCTGGCAGTGGAAGCCACAGAAATTTTTGAGACTCTGGAAATGTGTAAGCTGAAGATGAATGGATTTGAACAATAGATTCCTAGTATCAGCAAAGTCAGGAGAAACTAGATAGGACTCTAGCTAGTTACATGTTTAAGAGAAGAAAACTTTCAATTAAATATCACAGATTTCAAGACTCTTCATCATGAGCTTCTTTCATTATTATTCATCCTGAGGTCTTACATTTCTCATACATGTGTGCACACACACACACACAACTTACAGAATTTGTGGAATCTTCATGACTGGGACTTAGATAAAGGGAATTGTCAAGGAAATAGTTTTGCACTATCCTAGGGAAAGTTGATCAGTTCTCTCATGTATTAACATTTAACATTTATTTGCTTATTCTTCAAGGTGATCAGGTATTTTTTATTTATGAAATCATGTTTTTATTTCAAAGATAATTCTGTAAAGACACTTGGTTCTTTACATTGGTTTTGCACCAACAGAATATTTGATTAAATCCTGATTTCTTCCTCAGGATAATCCTATTTTCATATTTGACTCACTGCTTCTGGGTTCCATCAGATTTTTAACTCACTGATTAACTTCGAAGGAGTCATTGCTCTCCTTTGTATAATATTTTCAAAATCTCAGAAAGACAATTACGATAATCTCCCCCTAACTTTCATAAAATATGCTTAGGAGTTTTAAAGAGGACCTTCCTTTCTTGATACTTTTGGGAAGAGAAAGGTATTTTCAGTGACAACCTGGTGCCTGAGCTTCCAAAACAAGGACTAATTCTAAACTGTGTTGTCTCCACCATCCTCACCTGCCCTGTGTTACATGCTGGGATGACTGTTTCTCACCCACCTGAATAAAATGAAAAGGTTGTACCAGCCTCATTTCCTCACACACTCCCCAGAAAAGGGTTGGACTAATTAATGTAGCAACTGGTGAAAAAACTTGCATTTTCTACTTTTGTTGGAGCAGATATTGTCAAAGATCAGTGACTCAAGTTCTTGTTTTGAGGGTGACATTTCAAAAATCCATTTCTTAAGTCAGAGTAAGAAGAAAAATATCGGATGGTTTCAATTATAGGTGGAATATAGGGATACTGGAAAAGGGCAGGAAAAAGACAAAAATTGCAGACAAACCTTAGATCTGACAAACCTTAGATCCAGCAGGGACGATAAAGAGAGGGGTCGAAACACAAGGGACTGTGCTGATGGATCATGGGGGTTATGGCGATAGAACTATGGGGGCTGTACCTAAAGAGAGATATCAAACACTATGCAAAGATGAATAATGAGATAGGAAAATAAAGAACATTAAAAAAAACATTTCTAAAGATAAATAAAATTTTAAAACCGTTTCTAAGATTATACTCGATGATGAGAAGTTTGTTGTTTCTCTACAGAATGAAAATTTCTGGTAAAAGACTTAGTGATATATTCCTATCTTTTACACTATATTGTGAAAATTGGTAAATCACCCTCTGATTTTAAGTCTGAAAGTTTCATCTTCCCAATAAAGTCTGGAAAACACTAAGGCAGAGGCAATGGAAATAGTTCAAACTGATGTAGCTGTGAAAGCTCTCAGTTTCTGTGAGTCATGCTGATGTCTTTGTGGGCTGATGAGGACATTTTGACTTTGGATGAATTTATGTTTCTAGAGTACTATGCCTGGAAATACAGCAAATACTTTGCTTGACTGTGACCACCAGAGACTGCGCTCTTAGAACAGAATGTACTTAGAATTGCACGATGTAAATGTGTTTCCCTACCATTTAGGCAGTCTGGGGTCTCAGGGCAAATCGCCTAAATAGAGGAGATTTAAACTGATTGTAATTGTCAGGTAAATTGTTCGCTGTGGCTCAGAGGGATGTTTAAGATGAAGGAGGTAAGAGTTCTCTCCCTTTGTTAACTGGGTTCTGAATTTTACTTCAAGGTAACAAGTGACAGTAATCATTTATGAAAAGGCCCAGGTGAAAAGCACCATTAGAAAATGCTAACCCATGAGAGATGTGAATAAAATCCAGAGCGGTCAAGCATCTATTGACTCTGCGAATTTTTAATTAATAGAAAATATCTTCTCTCCTGGAGGTTCATAGTAAGCCTTTAGAATTGAGCTGGGCGCGCTGGCGCGTGCCTGTAAGCAACAACCCATGGATTCGCGGCTGGGACTGGTGATCTCGGTTCGAGACCTGCCCGGGGCATCATAATCCCTAGTCCCTAAAAAATAGCTGGGTGTGGTGGCATGAGCCTGTAACCCCAGCTACCTGGGAAACTGGGAATGGGGATTGCTTGAGACCGTGGTACCACCGGCAACATCAGCCTGCGGTTTCAGGGCAAAATAGCGAGACCTAGTCTAAAAAAAAAAAAAAAAAAAAAGATCTGGGCACTATTTTTTTGGGACAAAAAATGTATTTTGTGCCGTTCACAGCTCCTCTTCCCCTTTTGTGCTTGAATATGCTGCTGTGACACGGGGACGCTTTCACATTATATGTTCAATCATTTTTCCCTTGTCAAATTACTTTGCCAAATTGCTTTCTGATCAGGACTCTTCGGGAGAGCAGCACCCTCCTTTGCCTGGGTGTAGATATTTCTTAACAGCATTTTGCAGCCATCAGTGCTGAGACTATGGAAATCATGACTGAATATACACTTGGAACTCTTTGATTTGAATGGTCCACATTGATCTGTGAACTGCATTTAAGGACTAGGATGGCTGGTAGCATTAAGCATATTCAGAGGAGGCAAGAGAAAAATGCTAGACACCAGGCAAGTTCTGCCTTTGATTAACATATCATTAACTGTATACAGTATTTCTAAGTGAAGATGTCTATTTTTTTAAAAAAAGAATACTTGCTATACCCAATGCAAAGCTTTTTCACAAACTAAAGTCATTAAATAGGTTGTCTCCTTTAGTAAAATATTTTCACCAACTAAAGTGGGTTTTTGGCTTTGTTTTGTTTTGTTTTTATTTTTAGAGACTAGGTCTCACTATGTTGCCTGGGGTACTGTGGACTCAAGCGATTCCCCAGCCTCAGCCTCCCAAGTAGCTGGGATTACAGGCACCCGCCATGGTGCCCGGCTGGTGTTTTGAGACTAGGTCTCTCTATTTTGTCCAGGGTAGTCTCGAAACTGTGAACTCAAATGGTTCCAGGCCTCTTGCCTCCCAGCTCTTGGACAACAGGCGCATGCCACCACACCCGGCTTAAAGTGTGGTAGTTTTGATGGATGAGTGTACCCTAAAGTATTTTACAAAGATATTCTAGAGTTGGGGGGAAGGAATTATCAAGAGTTCTGTGTTAAAGATCCTTTGTTCTTAAAACATTTGACTTAAAAGATTGTGTCATCCTAATACATCTCATTAGGAGTTGAAAGGACTAAATAAACCAGGTACACATATACAACTTGGTCTGGATTTTTCATTAGTTAGTACTTTATGCCATCTATGTTATAACTTCAACTTAACACTTTCCTCTCATTTCTCTGTCAAAATGCAACATGAAGTAGAATAGAACAGTATTCATTAAGGCAAGAAGGCATTCGTCATGAGACATGCCACGTGAGTATAAGGTGTTATTTCATCTAATGAGAGAATATCTTAGGTTCAATACTATTTCACAATTCAATATTTTACACTAATGAATAAAGTAGTAGCTAAGCCAGAGGCGACATGCAGACAGACACACACAAGAAAATGTGCAGTGAACGTTCTTCTTGTATTTGTTTCCTTAGCAAATAGAATTTGATTGCTGGGTTCTTCATGGAACGACGAGTCTTTTGTGTTTTATTTCCAGCTATAGACAGAGAGATCTGTCCCTCTGCCGTAGAGATGTTGTCTTATATGAGAGCCGTATTTCAGCAAACATAATTAAACCATCACAAACAGAGCCTGGCATTAGTCAGACCAGAGTTATTGCTACTGTGCTTTAGATGCATATGAAAGTATTTCGTATTCTGCTGGGGGAAAGGAAGACCGCTAAATATTTCATGGGTTTTTCTTGATCAGATTGTTTATTTCTCAACTTTTAAAAGAGACACTTAATTTTTCTCGACAGCTATTTTTGTCAACGTGTTAGAGAAATAGATATTAAGGGCAAAATTTGCATGGGATGCCAAGAGCTGGTATTTTCCTGGAATATGCTTACTGTGTGCATAAAAATAAATCTCATACTGTTCTCCAGAAAATGTCCTTGGCATTTGATGTGTTCTCTAAAGCTATATTCTGATAATGCTCTCCATGTAAGGCTTCGAGGAGGGGGAGAAATCATATTTTGATTGGTGTGGTTCAGTGTACATTTGGGTTCCATGCAAAAATAAAAAGTAGACACTAGGGGGTGCTGTTTGATTTGCTTTTTCATGGACAGCGTCGCAAATGCCTTGTGTATGAGGGCGCTGAAAAATAGTCATCGTCGTTTCCTAACCAAATTGCAATGAAATTCAAGGTGTAGAATTCCCGAGTTCTGGGAGAGAGAATGGAAGGTTCAGAATGGGGTAGATGTTTAATTAATTCAGAATTAGTAAAGAAGTAATTCTTTATTACCCGAAACCTGCATGATTATCATCTTTTGATAATTACTTAATTCCTTCAGTTGAAAAAAATTTTTTATTAGATTTCAAGTTCTCACTAAATGTCAAATGGATCTAAAAATAGCTAGAATATTAGACAATGTGAAACAATTAGTGCTCTCAGGTTTTGCCTTTAGGATTTTGAGTCGAGCTCATGCTTACTACTGCTTAAGAAACTCATTATAGAATTCCCAATTGCCAGAAATGCCAGACCCCAAGATGTTTTATTTTTTGATGTCAGACAAACACCAAGTTAATAAGATTCCCAATTAACTTTCTTTTTAACCTTTGCGAGGTACATGCTTTCCCCTTTTTTCCTTGAGCTAAATTGTTTTGAGTGGCATGGCAAGACAATGTTCTAGAGTTAGTTCATATAGACTGTCAGGTGATTTATGTTAATATGTATCTTTTCTGTTTTTATTCTTCTGATTTAATCTTCAAATATGATTCCTGACTGGATTTTTAAATAAGAATTCTAAGAAATTTTCAAAATTCATTCCCTTGCAACTTGTTTCCCTTTTAACTGAAGTAACATTGGTTTACAACACCAGAGAGGTTTGGGGGGTGGAGGGTGCAGTTTCTCAACTCAGAAACTGTACATATATCACTATAGCTGCCACTAAATTGACAGTCCCCAACCACCACTAACTAATCACCATTTAGTCCCTTCCACCTCTTCCCTTCCCCCTCTGGTAACCACCACTTTGCTATCAAGAGTCTAAAGGTTTGTTTTCATTGCATTTGTTCGATTGCTCCTTTCCCTTTATATTCCAGAAATGCTGGGATGAAATCATCAAGAATTTGTCTTTCTCCTTTTGACTTACTTCACTTAGCATAATCCCCTCAAGGTCCATCCATGTGCTCATAATTGTGTTACTTTGCAAAGTAAGAATATATAAGAAGCCAAATGTTTTCGCTTTATAGAGAGGAAAATTAGGGTATTATGATAGCAAGTGATTTGTTTCAAGCAGACAACCAAGGAGGCTCAGGATCATCTTCTAGTTCTGCTTTCTAGATAGTCAATAGACCATATTGTTTTTATTCTATAGATGTATTTCTCTTTAGTAGAGGTAGGAATGATCAATACAAGGCAGCAAGCAGTCCTCATTACAGAGGTCTGGTTCTTCTCCCTCTTGGGCTCACAGAAGTTCTCACCTTCAGTTTCCACATCAGTTATACCGTCAGCTTGCTTTAGCCAATGAAATGGTAGGAGTAATAAAAGGTGTCCATTCTGGCATGTGATTCTCCCACCTCAGCAACTTGGTGTTAAGTTGACATCATTAAATGATAATGAAGTCTCATGCTTGTACAAAGGGACACCTGTGCTCGGATGTTTTTTGCAGCACTAAATTTAATTGTAAGGACATGGAAGCAACCGAAATGTCCCAAAACAGATGACTGGATGAAAAAGATGTGGAATACACACACAATGGAATATTACACATTAATTAAAAATGACAAATTGGATGATTTTATGGTAACATGAATAGACTTAGAAGAAATCATATTAGCAGAAACAAGTCAAAAGGAAAAAGACAGAAATCAAATGGTTTCACTACTATATGGAACATGGGAAAGATAAACAAAAAGCAATAAAGAAAAGTCAAAACAAGCCAACAACCAAATTAAAGTACACAACTTGGGCGGGGCAGGGTGGGAATGATCAGGGTTGGGGTGAACCCTGGAGATCACAAAGATGTGAACTTTATATATAAACAAATAATTTAATATTTTTTAAAAATGACAAAGACGTCTCAAGAAATAAGAAGCACGTGAAGCACGGGAAGCCTGTGTACTGTTGGTAGGAATGGAAGTTGGTGTAGCCACTATAGAAAACTATGTGGAAGTTCCTCAAGAAAATGAAAAGTAGTAACTACCAATTAATCTAGAAATTCCATTTCTGGGTATTTATCTAAAGAAAATAAAAGCACTAACTCAGAAAGATAACTGCATCCCCATGTTTATTGCCGCTTTATTTAGACCAAGATACGGAAGCACCTAGGTGTTGTTCATAGATGGATGAATGGATTGACGTATGGGCATATAAATAATATGGAATATTATTCAGCCATAAAAAGTAAAACCTGCCATTTGTGATAACACAGATGGACCCTGAGGGAATTATGTGAAATGAGTAAGATAGAAAAAAGATAAATACTATATGATCTCACATGTGGATTTTTTAAAAAGGGAAGGAAATCTGACCTCATAGATAGAGAGAACAAATATATTGTTCAATGAGAATGATCTAATGCTCTTTGTCAACTATACCTTGGTTTAAAGGGGGGTGGTTCCAACATAGGAACAAAAAGATAAAGCAAGGGAAGAAATCAAGAACACAAACAGAACCACAGGATTTCAGACTTGATATATGATAAATGGTGTGCCACAATTCCATAGGAAAAGAATAATCATTCCATAAATTCTGTTGAGAAAAAGACAGTAATTATATATCAACATGCACCCAGGCTACCCAAATGGGCAAGAAAGAAAGAAACGTTTGTTGTTTACACCACTCAATACTGGGGGTAGATGTATGGCACCATAACCTAGCTTATCCTGATCACAAACAAACTTGTCAATCCAGTGAGAAAACCAAAGATGAAGAATAAAGAGATTTAATTAAAAACCAAAAAAAAATTTTAAAAAGCACAACAAAGTGTAGCCTTTAGAAATATCTAATGATTTTGATAGAAAAATCAATAAAGGGAACTTATTAAAATTAAGACACTTCCCCCTTGTAGTTTTCAGTACAGTTCATCTAAGAAAATAAACGAGACATTGTTGTGTCCTGAGAATCTGAGGGATTGTGGACATCTAAACTTTAGGCAGCATGTGTGAGAAGGGGGGGCATTGGCGTCAAATTTTCTGATCTGAAGCAGGGGATGTGGAGTGGAGGTTTTTAAGCAAAAAAAAAAAATGCACATAACATCAATTTCCATCATGGTGAGGAAGACAGATCGTGTCTCACCAAGATTAGATGGTTTGACTCCTTAATCCATCTCAATGCTCATCATTTTCCCAGAAGATCCCACGATGTTCAAGGTGAAGCTGATGCCTATTTTTCTCCATCAGTACCAGTTGTTCTTTCCTATGGGGTCTGCTGAGAGCAGCTAGAATTGGCTGACCCTCCCAGGGGTGGCTGGGGAACGAAAGAGCTGAGCACCGACTCCATCTACACCCCACTTCAGCAGCCCAGGGATAGTGTGAAGGGGTGTTTGCCTTATCAGACAGCAGTCATCTCACCCACAGACCCATCAAGGCTTTCTGCTTCTTAGAGTCCCCAGGAAAGTACAAACCACCATCAACCTAAACCCCAAACAACGTCAGAATAAATGTGCAATGGGCCTTCCTTTGTTTTTAACCTTAAAAAGAGAAAGCACTCCGGGGAATCTGTCAGCAGGCCCTTCATCTTATAGTGAATGATAGTAAAGGTGTTTATGAACTTACAAAAGAGGACTCCGCCTGCTTCTCCAGTGCGCAGTACCTAGTGAGTTCCCACCAACAGTCACATAACAAAGCGCATCAACCCTAACCAGCTGGCTTCACACTGTTGATAGTCCTCAGCTGCCACTGCCTTGTCTAAATGGTAGCTGGCTGTTTTGTGTGCAAGGCTCACCATCGCTAAGAATGAGTCCAGCCACCGAAGATGAGAATACTTGAACACAAAGTTTATTAAAGCATAAAACACATTAAAAATTATTTGGTTGATTTGAAAAGAGAAAGGGCTGGGTTGGAGGGGACAGGATAGGGGGGTAGGATTCCCCAGGTCTGCAAACAATAGATTCCCAGTGGCCGGGCCGCCATGGCCGGGCTGAAGGACATGGAAGGCAGGGAACGCGTCATCAATGGAAGAGAGCAACACAGGCATGTCACAGAGCAGATGCTTCCAACATTGGGAAGATTCTTAGGGGAGTCCAACCTTTCCAGTCATTGTTCCTCAATGTCGTGCCATAGGCTCTCTCTCTCTCTCTCTCTGTCTCTCTCTCTCTCTCTCTCTCTGTGAAAACTAGGAGCCAGAAACAGCACTGGTTTGACAGATTTCTTGGATCAGATTTCTCTAATCAGCACTTTTTCCTATACTGGTTTTTCACATGAACCGAAGGTTTCTAGGGATGACTGTCTGGATATTTTAGGCAAGATAGATGCTTCGCACAACTGGCTTTTAGAAGCCCTGTTGCATACTCTGAAAGAGGAGTTGGGAATTTCACTCCTTTTTGGGTCTCTGAGTGAGGCAGGCGGTATGACTGTGAGCTGGTTGCTGTCTGCTTTCCAGTAGGTTCTGACTTAAGGGCACACACCTTTTATCCTACAGGGAATTGAAGTGAGTAAGTTACAGTACTTTGTATAGCAACCTTGAGTTAATTATGAGGTCGTGCCTGATTTATAGACAAAATGCCATAGTGAAATCTGGATCATGATGAGCAGTAGTGTCCAGACTTGAGGTTCAATGGAAGAGTTGGAGGCTGTAAACAGAGAGGAGCACGTAAGTCCTACGGAAAAAAAATACCTGTTTGATAACGATCAGGCACTTAACTGAGCACAGGAAATTTCACTGTCAAGAGCCCACTTTATCCCAATGGCTCTGGTGGAGGCAGCAAAGAAGCAGCTTGAATCCCACTTTGAGCAGAGTTCTGCCCACAGAGGGAGCCAGGGGGACCCCATGCTCAGGAAATCCTGTATGTTGGAGTGAATAGCCCAACCTCAACCACAGCCAATGCAGTCAGCAGTCAGATTTAAGGCCCGTATTTGGTCCAGAAGTGGCTGCATAGTTGACTTTCGCAGTCAAATGCTCTACCCCTGAGCTATACCCCCTGGGTAATTGACTTTTGAAAAATCACCTTCATCTTTCAGATGAAAGAGCAGCAACTCAAAGGTTTCAAAAAACCAAAATGGCGCTAGAAGTCTTGGAGTGTTTTTTCCATCTTTCTTTCTTAATTTCTGGAATTTTTCATAAGTTAAGCCGCTACCTGGGTGGGCTTCACACATGAGTTTCTCCTTTGTAAGGGAAAGAAGTTCATGGGTCCCCCTCTCCCCCATGCAAGCTGCCTTCCTTGATGAAAGGAGCATCTACCTCTGCAACTCTTGCCATCCTCCTGCAGGGTCCCCGTCACGCAGCTGCACAGGGGCCCATCTACCCGGCTCGTGCAAATCTGGTCACACCCTCCATTGTCTTCACACCAGTCCAGCCCTGAAAAAGAGCAGTTGGTCAAGTCAACTGCAAACATTCAACTCTTCAAATCCTACCTAAGGACAGAGAGGAAAGGAGGAGGAAAACCCAATCTTGCATCAGTCAACGAGGGGACTTCTTTCCAGAAGCAGGCAGCATTCTCAATAGCCTCTTCATTCACAGATTACCATCATCAGGGAAACACATCCCAGTGTGCACACAACCCCCCCCCCCATCGTCTTAATAATTTATAGTGTGATTGAGAACACATACATACTTTTTCTCCTAATAGGTCCCACTGAAATGATCTGTTCTTTAGGTTCTTTGGTATAATCTGTGGCAATCCGTGAATTTTGTGGGCAATTCTGAAAGACAATACCAGACGGGACATTCCATACAAGTTTATTCTTCACCAGGTTTCCACCCCCCAAAAGAGGCAGTGGCTTCAGCTCTGTTAACTGCTCAGATCCATCAGAACCAATGCAGGCTTGATCATCGGGATTCATGCTGTGTGAAATAGAATTAAATATATTCTCCACACTAGAATCAGACTCAAGGAAGCGCCTTTCCCTGGAATGAGGGTTGTCACATTGCATCGGACACTGATGAACATGGTACTCTATATAAGCAGCTCTGACCATAAGCACATCTCAGTCCTGCAGACACAGGGGAAGAGTACAGCTGGAATGTTAATGGTTAGGGACCAGGTATCAGTGCAATCAAATTTTAGGGAGACGGCCATGTGTGGTGGGATGTAAGCCTGGTGTGGAAGAGAAGGTTTGGTTGTTACCTCACTGCACTGGTCCCTGCACAGCCTCAGGCCCAGGAGTATATCTGGGTGAGCTACAGGATAATCCCCATCTAAAGAAGTGAATAAAAAGTATCCTGAGCCCAAGTGTCTATAACTATGGTGGATGGAGCTTGGTCCCACTGGTCACTTTATTAAAGTGACCTAAGTCTCATATACTGGTCTTCCAGCAGGGCTCATAAAGCTCCTCGGGGCGGGCGGGGGGGGCGGGGACATTTAGCAATGTCAGGAGAAATATTTAGGTGTTACAGGGGGATGCTATTGGCTTCGAGTGAATAGAGAGAGGCGGCCAGGGATGCTGCCAACCATCACACAACATCCAGACCAGTGGCCACCACAAAGAATGACTTGGTCCAAAATGTCCATAGTGGTGATCTTTGTGCACCCCCAGTTCTGGGTGACCTCAGTAGCAGATCAACATTCCACAGAGACAGGAAGAAAAGGGCATCATTGCTCCATGTTCTCTCATTGTCCCACCAGGAAGTTGCCATTCCAAGCATCTAAGGACAATACCAGTTCAGTCACCCCCAGAACTGTGGTCTAAGGGGTCCCCGACCCAGGCACACATGCCCCTACATTGGGAAAACAGGGGGCATGAGAAATAAGGCCAAAGATTTCCTTGTCACACGCTCACTTACTATTTTACATGAGTATTTTTCCGAATCGCAGAGCGACACCGCACAGTGAAGGTGAACTTCATCATAATCCCCAATGAACTTGAAGACGGTGACATGAAAGCGACAGGTTAGGGAGACACCGTTCTCCTCAATGCCAATGGTGTTATCTTTAATGTTCTGGCACCTATTCAGGACAAAAAATGGAAACTTTGCTTCCCATTTTCATATTTTATATAAAACCATTACAGACGGATGAGAAACCTCTGCATTTGAAAGTGACCTCCGGATGCTGAATTCCTCATTTATTCCCACTCCCTTTGATTTTCCTAGTTAGTTCTGAAAGCATCAAATAGCACCTTGAACCAGCATCCAAGCTGCAAACAGGAACCGAATGACCGTGGGGACCACACTTCATCTCCCCACACTGCAGTTTCTCATTCCACCCCCACATAATGCTGTGTTTCACTGATATCAATTTAACAAACACAAGATGAGTCTTACCGCTTCTGTACTTTCTTCAGTTAATTATCAATTTTGGGGAGGGCCCCTGATTCAAGCCTCCTGGGAAATCTTCCCACATATTAAAATGGGTGGGAGCTGAAGGAGAAGCAGGCGGGAAGAGCTGGAGAGCTGCTTTATGGGGGTGACAGCTGTTCTCTCGGCTTCCCCTCCCCCCTGTGGTATTAGGCCAGGAAGTAATGACAGCACAAGTGAGGTCACAGCCCCCAGTCAGGCATAGGTGACTTACCACCACTTCTAAGAGTTCCTTAAAGGCAGCACAACACAGCCTCTCGTGTGCCAGGGTCTTTTCACCTCATGTCTTCCTCATGTGGACGCCTTCCTGCTCTTCTTTCCAGGTATAACCCCTGCTCCCCACATTTATAATTATGTCCCAGTTCTGAGCTAGCCAGGCAGCGATGGGTGGGTTTACCACCAGCATCCCCCAGCGCCCCTGGAGTACATGAACCAAGTTGTAATCCTCATTGTGTCTCCACTACACTCCAGGGCATGCTGTATATATTTAGAAATCTTTGTTGGATAATGAATGAGTGAGTGACTCCTGCTGCCTTGACCAAGGTTGACCCACAGGAGCCGAAAAAGCTCTTTCAAATGATAAAGACAGAATGGATGGCTCCTTTTCTTTTGTTTCCTGCCCCTGGTCCACAGGATTAAATAGCTTAGTGATAAGGAAAATTAAAACTGAAGTTATCCTTCAGCATTCCCACACCTATTAAGTTTTGTAATTAGTCTTCAAGGCCATAGTCTCCTAGACGCTCTGAAGTAGAAACCCAGTTGTCATACTGTTCCTGGTCACTGTTATTCATTTGAATGGTCTAAAGTGGTGCAAGGAGTCTAGAGTGTGAGGAGAACTTGCGCACAGACCTTCCCACATAAGCAGAGTACCTACTCCTAAAGAGATGCAGTTTCAGTATCAGAAAAACATGGAGCAGAAGGGGTTCTGGGGGAGCAGGGCAGGCTGTTAGGATGCGGTTGTCTCTCAAATCCTGTGTCTACTATCTGTCCAGACACTTGTGAGGTCACTACAGGTGCTAGTGTCATCACACCCTTCCCAGAACCCTAGTGGAACAACAGACCCCCCAATTTCTGAAGTGAACCCACTGTGCTGTCATCATTTTCCTAATGTTCACTGTCAAAATGTCAAAACCACATCCCCCTAAGAGAGGCCAGGAGAACTCATGAGTCAAAATTTTCCCACATGATGGAATCACTTCACCCTAATAGCAGTTTAGTTTGCAGACCTTTATTCAGACCCTGGGATAGCTGGGATTCATGCACATGATCCTATTCCTCACTAGGTCAAGTTTATCGAATACTGTTTTAAAACTCTTAAGAGCTACAGTCTTCCAAGGAGGCATTTACCCTAAACCGGACTCATGTTTGTTTCTCGGTTGGGATCTTAGCCCTTCTGCTTGGAAGGGGATATGAGGGGCAGAGAAGGCACAGAACAGAGAAACTGGGATGTCTGCCCAAAACCCAGGCCTTTAAGATACCCAGAACTAGCTCATCCTTTCTAAGAGCACTGAGAACCAACACAGAAAGGTAAGTGCTTTATCAAGATCATTGCTGAAAACACCATAGTGCACCCCAACACACCATAAACACACCTGGCCAATTGGCGCATCTTGTGTGTTGATACCTGAAAGTAACCTTCTTCTGTCCTGCTATGTGGGTGGGCAGGGGCAAGCTATGTACCTAACTTATTTGCACCTGTTTTATCTGCAAATTAGTGGTTATTTATTGTTTGCCCAGAAGCAAACATATACCCCTTTTGTTGGGTATAGTTGTAAAGCTATTACAATATCAAAGGTATTTCCTGGGCACCGGGTATGCATGCTAATCCAGGGTAAAGAAGGGGTTCAGGACATACTACCCCCAAATCTGATACCTTGGCATATGTAAACATTTACTCTATATTTTAACATTTCATTTATCTGAGCTTCCCTTGCTCTTCTTCCCTGGAATGGGACACTCCCTACTCCCAGAGGAAAGGACCATCCTTGCCTTCAAAGTCGAGGGGCAATGAAAAGAATCTGAATACACAGGTCTTTCGAGGTATCCCACAGTTTGCTGCACTCACCCCAACTTGCTGACCTGTCTTCTCCCCAGGTGTCTTCTGCACATCAAGCCATGCATAAAATGATTCAGATTTAACGTCCTTGGGGTATCCACTTTCGTGCAGTTTCCAGTGTTTCCTAGAACTCACATTCAATCAACGTGTGGTCTTTTCTCCTGTCCTGGGTCTTAGTCTGTTTAGTTTTCAGACCTAACGAGGGACCCAGAGGGTGCAGGAAGGCTTTGTCCTTCAACACCAGGTGAGTTAATGTTGTATCTCCTCCAAACCGAGGGTAGGGGAGTGAGCCAAGGTGGGCTAGTCGGGGTCCTAACCCCTGGATTGGGGTTAGAAGGAACACTCACTGCCAGTGATTAGAATGCAAGTCCAGGATTTCCAGCACCCAACAGCATCAAGGAGGGAGCCCCAGAGATGAGCCAGAGAAGCCATGAGTACAGGGAGGATCAGGAAGTATCGACAGCATCTGCCTTGTGGAACCCATTTCTGGGATTTGGCTTTATAACCATGAACTGTCTTGTTTGCATGAGCTAGTTTGAATTGCTCTCTACTACTTATAATAGAAATAATTTTGATTAATGTTTTGGGTTGATGGAAATGTTCCAAAATTCGCTGATGGCAATGACTGCACTCCTGTTTTGTTTTTCACTGAATTTACTAAAAACCACTGATTTTTACATTTAAACAAGTATTTTTTATGGAAGCTAAATGATGTATGCAATAAAGCTACTTTAAAAAGAATTATTGTTGCTTAACATAACCAGTAAGTGTTTATCTAAAATAAAGATAATCATCACTATTGTTGTTGGGGCTAAAATTTTTTCTTTTTTACATTCATTCAATATATTTTGATGTAGAACCAGAATGCTTCAGGAAAATACTAGGTGCTGGGTATATAGTGGTGAGGCAAAAGAAACTCCTTGAGTTTATAGGCTATTATTCTAATTCCTCTTTAAGTTTGACAGATGCCCTATTCACCAACCTCCAGTTACTCTTATGACAGTCTCTCATTGGCAGATGATCCTCATTCCTCTCAACTTAAAATTCAAAGTAGGACAGAATCCCCTCTTGGATCACATTGGGGATAAAGCATTTTATAGCTAATACCTCCTGGATCTGGAGGTCTGTGATGAGTAGCTGTGTGATCTCCCCAAGTCTCAAGCTTCCCTTCTATATGGAGTGCACTGTCGACCTTGCTGGTCCTTTTGAGAATCAGCCAGCTCAGTGCTGGCCCTGCAGGCAGTCAACAAGGAACGGACCCCCACACCCTTCTCTAAACAGGTGACGCTGAAAAACATTACCGGAAGATTCAGAAGAAGAGGCTACCCACCCTCCTTCAATGATGAAGTATCTGAGCTTGTCGTTGCTGTCACGGGAGGGGGTGGCATAGCACTTGTTCAGCGTCAGGATCAAATGGGTGGAGTCGGCTCCCACCACAAAGACGCCTACGTACAGCACATCTCGAGTCGTCAGCACCACTTCCCCCTGGCGGTAAGGATGCTTGTAGGAGGCGTTTTTGTAAAGCGCCATCTTGGTAGTGAAACTGCCCTCTTGGGTTGGAACTGTCAGGTTAATGACACTAAAAGAAAAACAATCATGAGACCGGGAATCCCAGTCACTTACATGGACTCGAGGACCCACCATTTCTGCAGCTATAAATGCAGTGGGACGCACAGCAAGTAGTAGTAAAGTCTAAGGCAGTACTGTCTGGGACAAGACCCACTAGTCGCATGTGGCAATTTAAATTAAATTAAAAGTTCAGTTCCTCAGTCCTGCCCACCCCCACCCCCCATTCACATTTCAAGTACCCAGTGGCCACCGCTAGCTACTAGATGTAGAATATTCCCATCACTGCACAGAGTTCTATTGAGCAGTTCTGGTCCAAAGGCATTTGGGTTCAGAAAATATGAATTTCCCCTCTTAGAGCTTCAAAGACTAAAGCTGGCAATTTTGATTATGCTAACCTTAACTGTCAAGGGAAAGACAAAGCCATGTGAGCAGCCCTTGAGACGTTTACCTCAGCATAGGTTTCACGACAGAGTCCAAGGAGATCTTGATATCTAGCTCATAAGCACATGAGAATTCCACATTGATCGTCCGGTCCCTGGTGATGATGTTGCCAGTGTTGTTGGCACTTTCAATCCAGATTGTGTTTTTATACATGATATGAGTGCCGTTGGACTGCAGAGCAAAGGGAGGGCAGAAATCGTTAAATCTGGGAGGATGTGGCTTGCCTTTCAAATCCACAGCCCTGGAAGTGGAGATATGGCTTCATTCCATATATAATCCAGAGACCACCATGAATCACAGTGGAGCTCACCTCAGCATTTCCTAGGGGAAGAAAGTATTACAGTAGAGGTCAACAACAAGGCCTGATGACCTTGAAGGCCCACGGAGGGGTTTTCATGTACCAGTGAATTTTAGCTGCAACCAGGCCACCAGTTATCTGTGGGAACCCAAGCTGTGAACAGTGTGAAGGACTGCCATCATAGGGGTACTAGAACTCTCATGCAATTCTCACTTCAAAATTCTTCCTCCACCAGACGATTGACCAGACAAGCCCACAGGGACCAAAATGAACCAAGGCAAGTTTCACCTTCTTACTCCTTTCAACCCCTGATAAAACTGTTAATGAACAGTCATCGATACAAGGCAGACAGGTGACAGGAGCGACTCAAAGAAGAGGAGCAAGATGCTTTGCTAACCTAGGTCCTGGGTAATCTGACAGTAATGTATTTGCTGTATTTGTATAGTTTGCTGGGAAACGATGTCTTGGACACCTTTACTCCCCTGAAATACAGAATCCACCTGGATGGATCTGAAAGGACAACAGCAGCACAAAAGAGGAAACAAAATTTGCGACTATATAGGGCAAAAGATGACAGCAGACAGCGCAGCCCAAGAAAGGAAGCAAATCACTTATCAAGCTATTTCAGTTCAACAGCCACTTAGCATCCAATGAGCAGGTTCCCAGCTATCTTTGTGTCTCCTGTGCTTTTTGCAGTTTCCCAGGAGCATATTTTTTTATTATATATATATTTGTTATATATAGTCATATATTTATTATATATTAGATCGTGTACCCTGGGGTTCTCCCATTTCCTTAACACCCGTTAACCATCTTTCTTAGTCTTTTGTGCCCTCCACCATTTGCTTCCTCTTCTCCCTCTTTCCCTCTATGGTTTGGTTCTGTTGGTGTTTCTATTTTTTCTCATTCATTTGTTTTTGTTTGTTTGCTTTTTTCCTATATCCTTCATATAAGTGAGGCCACCCCATAGTTCTCTTTTTCTTTCTGGCTTATTTCTGCTAATATGAGTCCTTCTAGCTCCATCTATGTTTCACGAGCATATTCTAAGTTGGCTTTAAGGAGAACCCAGGAGCAGACACCCAGAGTGGAGCTGTCTCTCTGCCAGATGTTCGTTGCTGCCTCTACCTCTCACCTGCACGATGTTTCCGCAGTTCCCCTTGGTGTTGTTGATCTGAAAGGAGATGAAGTCCTCCCCCTCGATACCCAGGCACTGCCGGTCATTGATCCGCACGCCCTCCCGCTCAAAGCCAAGCTGGAAGAGCTTGCACTTGGATATGGACACCTCCATCTGGGCCGCCTTGCAGGTCACCTCTGCATCAATAATGTCATGTGAGTCTGTGGGGAACAGTTGTTATAAAAGGCAAGTCAGTGGGAGCTGGTCTCGCTGTAGGGGTGAGGCGAGATGGCCCATTACTACTCCCTGGTAGAAGAGGCTACAAATGACCTTCCTGCCAAGGCTGCAGCATGTCTAATTAAGCTTTGATGACTCCAAATGACTGTATGAACTCACTCAAAGCAATCAATAACTTGGGCCTTGGCAGAGGCTTAAAAAAAAACACAGATGAAAATGCTAATAAAATATCTCTCGTTTTCTCTTCATAAACGCCGGCCTTGCCCTACCCTCTTTGGAGGTGGCCAGGTTCCCGTGAGCTGTGCACAACCTCTGCCTTGGCCAAAGAATAGGCCCCCAAGTGAGAGCCGCGTGGGCCAGGCCCGCAGAGCCCTGGTGGAATGAGCGCAGCGGCCAACCCCAAGAGAGGCCCCGACCAGTGTGGGAACTCTTGCCTTCTGACACAGCGATGCACCCGTTGACATTTTCCGCTGAGTACATAAACACAGGCTAATGAGCACTATAGACACAGAAAGAAACATTTTTATCTGCTTAGGTGAAGCCCTTGAACAGCACATGTGTCCTCTCCTACAGAGTCTTTTAGCGCAATTAGGCTTTCATCCTCTAGAGATGATGTTAAATTTAGCGCGTGCTTTCTGAGCGCATAGCTGAGGCCTTTGCGCAGAGCGAGGGCATACCTTACCTCACTCCTACCTCAAGGGGGCAGCGGCTCGGAACAGGCCCTGCAGCCCTGCTTTGTTGACCATTTGCTTCAAGCGTTTCAATTGTGTCCTCAGGACACAAGGCCTTCCCGCCTATGGAGCTGACTGGGAAGGACTCTTAAAGCAGCTGTTATTCTAGTGCTGCTTCTTGACTTTTTTCACCAAATCACCCTACCTCCCGAGGTGTCTAAAAGATCGATATGGATCTCTCTGATATCGAACATGGCATCGCTGCAGATGAGCTGGGCTGATTCCATTCGTGTACACATTTAGGTGTGATAATTTATTAAAGGGAAGGATGTCACTCTGAGGAAATGATTAGCCTACTTTAAAGGCCCAGATTGCTTCCTTGTTCTGCTTAACATCAGCAAAACCTGCAGTGTCTGGGTTTCCAACCTAGAGCCTGGGACACACGCATTTCCCTGTGGCTGCCAGGCCTATCCCTGGGGTGGAGGTGGGGCGGGAACCCTTGTCACTCACTGTTTCCATAGGGCGGCGGCTCAATGCAACCACATAGCTCGCCTCCGTTGTCCAGCTCACAAGTTCGATTGGGACAGTCGGCCCCCACACAGGGATCTTCAACCACTCCTGCTAAAAAGGAAAACAAACAAACACGCACAACTTGATTTTCACACCAATGCACAGCTGCTGGTGGCTACAACCAGACCTACTGCCGTGAGTCATGAGAGAGTTAGCGATGGTCACATGGCAGCCAGAATAACCTTCCAGAAGGGAAAGACAGGAGCTGGTAATTGGGTCTTTGCTATGAATGCCTGGTACGCTGTTCCAAGTTTAGGTTACATAGCCCCCTAAATCCTCATAAATACTCTGCAAGGAAAGTATTACAGGCCCCACTTCACAGTTGGAATGTCACACAGGTGAAGGTAGGTGGTGAAGGTGGAATCCACAGAATTGCTTAGCAGCAAAGAAGTACGATGGTTACTGCTTTTACTGTACTGTATGAACTACATGTGTTTGTATGTTTATGTTTACATAAAGACTAGGCTTCAAGCCATTTACCTCTATCTACCCAACACCCAGCACGCAACAAGCATTTGTCAAGAATGAAAATTTGAAGGCCAGTAAGATCCCAGAGAGATTCCTCTGACCAGGACCTCTTAGTGTTTTCATTCAGGGTCCTTCCCCATAAGCTTCCATTTAATTATTTAAAAATAGATCAACCCAATACCTGCACACTCACCAGCAGTGACTTAAATGAATGCTGCTGTTTTGCCAAAAAGGGTAAAGCTGTAGGTAAAATATAAATAAGCATGAAGTAGCATCATCAACAATATTTCTGCAGTAGATGAGGCCTACAAGATCGTCAGCATCTGAACGTAAGAATCACTAATTGAGATATTTTCTTTAAGAGATTTCCTTCTTTATTTAAAGAATCAATCTCTCTAGCCAGATGCAATAATCCTATTTATCATGGTAGGTCATGGTCAATGATAAAGAAACAACTATTTGATCTGAAAGAAACAACTATTTGATCAGTATGAGCTGAGTTAGCATCAAGAGTTTAAAAATGAACCACTTGCAAGCTGTCCCAAAGCTTCAGATGCAGGGGTCACACCCCTTTGCTAAGTACTGGCTTGTAATCAGTGGGGAAGTAAGGGTGGTTTAGGTCACCCTGTCTTGGCTCCTGGAAGGACAGTTGGAGCAAGGCCAGGCCACCAAGTAGGTATATTTATCTTCCAAAGAAGTTCTTCAGCAAAGACTCTCACATGCCCCGTGCATTCCATACCTAGCACAGAGCAGAAGAGCAGCTCAGTGAGTCAGATGGATTGTTAATATAAGATGAAAACAACCCAAAAAGAGAAACAGAAAGAAACTGCAGTCGTGACAGCCCCCAGGAAGCAAAAACAAATCAGCTGGTCCACCTGCCAACTGGCAAATAAGACAAAACTCTGAGAGGAATGGCTTGGGGGTGGAAAAAAAAAGAAAGAAAGAAAAGAAAAAAAAAGTTTTTTAAAATTCCAGGCAATTTTTAAAGTTCAAACCAGTTAATTTTCAAGTTATTTCAAGTATTGCTTAATAGTCCAACAGGGTAAATACTAAAGTCATCAAATAAAACATTTCTCTTAATTTCCAATAGAGACTAGTCATTTGCTTGTTAAGAGTTTCTGAAATCACTGAAAACATATTTTCATTAACTACATTGTTTTCAGATTCTGAATTAAGTGCCTCCCACACTTGGCCAGCTTGAGTTTGCAAACTTTCCGGTGTGTGTACCTGTGTGGGAACCAGTCAGTTTCCGTGGTGGCACCTATGCATGCTGGTTGGCAGGGTGTGTCTACTACCTGCACACCTTCCCTTGACCGCAGCATCAAGCAATCTGCATTCATGGGGCTGAGTGACCCCAAGTCTATGGTCTCATCTAAATGTCTCTGACAACTACCTATGTTTACTTATGCATCTGTTCCATCGAATTGATTCACACAGTAAGACAATGAACAAATAGATTCATGAACACACATATTAAAATAACTCTCTTATTGTAGAATAAGGTCCAGGAATCTATAGATGTTCATTTTATTAACAAGTTTACTGTATGCATGATCTCTAAATGCAACTGCAGCTTCCTCTCAAGTCAGGCAGATGATGCTAGCTAGAGTTCAGCTCAACTTGCCACAGGCCCTTCATTCTGATCTGGTCTCTAGATCATAGTGAAGGAACCAGCGCAGAGCTGAGTTTAGGAAAAAAGATCAGTCAGGAGGCCCACACTGCATCTCTCTCTCTCAGCAGTCGCCAAAGTAGCTGCCCCATCTGCCTTGAGAACCTCATCTTCCCAGGCTGCTGCTGCAAACCCATAACCAAACTGGAACCATGGCCCAGTGAAAAGGGTCCTCTCAGGCCTCGGTTACAGCTCACAACCCTCAACTATCCCTCCTGGAGGTAGATCTGTGCACTAAGCTGGAGACCAGCTGGCCAGCCCTGCACACGGCCCTGCCACCAGCAAAGCAGTTCTGTCCACTCAGAGAAGAGCCTGCAGAATAAAATCATTGTCTTACAGCAATTCTCCTTCTCGATCCACTCCGTGCTGAGGATACCAAAGGAGCGGCAGGACTCCCCATAGGCAGCCAGGGAGCCACACAGCTGGTACTTCTTGTGGTTGTAGCAGCCATCCAGGTAGCAGGACTCGTAGAAGGGGAGGGGATCGAGAAGCCCATAGCAGGGTTGGAAGAAGCCCTTCATGTCCGTGAGCTTCAGGCAGTGGCCGTCACCCTGCATCTTCTGGATATGCACGTTGTCACACGTGGCCGCATACTGCGAGAACTGCAGCTCGTTGCAGCTGGGGGCAAGAAAGCTCGTCAGACTGAGGGAAACAAAAGCAGCCAGTCCAGATGGCCAGTGGCAGGGAGGACCACAGCTGCTGCTAACCCAAAAGTGAGAGTGGGCATGCTGGTGTCAATGCCCATTTGCTCTACAACCTTCTGGATTAATGGCTTCCATCTATTCATCTAAGGAAGCCAAACAGTCATTGTCAGAATCACTGGGCAAAGTGACGGTGAGTAGAATCATAAAATGCTAGTTGAAGTGCTTTTTGAGAGGCAGTTACCGGTATAATAACTGCCTTTGATATAATTAAGCTTTGATCTAATTGATGGGTACAGTCAATTATTGATACAATAACCAATTGTATTGATATCATAGCCAATAAACAAGAGTAAAGATAGTTATGGCCATTACTAATCAATGATAGTCGTCATAATAGTGGGTAGAATTAAAGACAGGAAGTCCAGAAATCTTCTAAATTGGTTTTGATTTAACTCTCAGATGCCAAAAGCAGAAAGCTCACAAGAAAGCTGGTGTCCAGCTGAAACAGTTTATAAAGGAAGGAAGGGAGGGAGGGAGATTGGTTGGTTATAGGGAAGGAAGAAGAAGAAGCTCAATAAAGATTAGAATTTCATAGAGAACTGAACCTGGCTCATCTCTGGAAGCCCCAGAATGCCTAAAATAGCCAAAGTTGTCTTTCCTAAAAAACAAACAAACAAACAAAAAGCTGTGGACCCAGTAAGCACATTTCAGAGTAAGCATCAAATTGGAAACTCTGAACTATAGGCCCAGCTTTGCCACTAACATGGTCCCTCCTGTACATCCTTCTGCTTTACCTTCCATTCCAATGAGGAAAGGAAGAGGTGGGATTAGATGTGACTCAATGTTCTTTTCAGTTCTGAATCCTACAAATTCACTGGAAGATCTAATTTATGCTACACCATTCATCTTCATTTGGGGAAGGGTCAAAGAAGATTTGGAGAACCACAAGACCCCAAAACTGGGGTTTTAGCTAATGTTAGCCAAGTTCAGGCACAAGAATGTAGAGCATGTGGAAGCAAAAAAAAAAAAAATTCCAGAAAAGCCAAGCACACCTGTAGATTCAGAAAGGTCCTAACATAGTTCAGAGCTCAGAGAGACCAGGAATCAAACACCTGTGAAATAACTGGCTTAGCTCATTCATTCTC
>PVHY01017497.1:0-31295 GCA_004024945.1 Uropsilus gracilis
TCAACTCAGTCCCAGTCCAAGGTAAAGTTAGGTTGAATAGGCAGGGTCCATACAGATGCAAATGGCCAGGCTGCCTCCTTCCCAGGCTGTTTCCGTGACAACAGCCGGGAGACGCCACAGTCTGCTCCAGGTAGGGAGCGTATCCTACCTGTCTCAGGTGGTCTCCTCCCCAGGTGCGGGTGGGCTACCTGCTTCTCTCCAGGGTACCATTTCTTAATGCACTCTGAGCCCCAGATAGGCACAGACATCACTACATGGTGCCCACAATGGATGATAGAAATCGGCAGAAACTGTGGTGTTTACCAAGCACTCTAGCTGATTTTTCATAGTTCATTGCGGTTGGGCAGCTATGTGACTGGTGCTGGTCAATGGGTTGTGGATCAAAAGGATGTGTGTCATTTCTAGGCCAGAATATATAAAAACCAACATAAAACCCTCCATGAGATTCTTCCACTAACCAAAAAGGTCATGTATTTCATGCAACACAATCAAAAAGAGGTAGAGCCTTAATCAATCTGAGTTCCTAATGACTGAGATAATGAAACCCCCATCAACCTGTACTGAACACATAGAATGAGCAAAAAGAAAACTTTTATTATCAAGCCACTGAAATGCCACTCTTGATTGCTACTATATCATAACCTGACCTATCCATACTATTTGACAGTTTTTGAAATCTTTTTTTTAGTTTTTATATATTGTCATCTGCCTCTATAGAAACCACATGAGGTAAATACAGCTACTGTACATTTTACCATGCTCAGAATTGCCCCCTGATGATTCATCTCCAGGAAATACCATATGCCAGTAGGCTTAAAGCCATCTGTACCACCAATTTGTCAAACATCATGAGTCCATAGTGGCTACACTTAGGCTCACACCAAATGATTCATCTATCACCCTAATCACATGTAGTGTAGTTTTTATCAGATATGTATAGAAACATAATGAGATTAGAAAATGGGCTAAAGAAATTAACAAACACCTCACAAAAATAGACATATGTGTAGCAAATAAACATTAGAAAAGGTGAACTACAAGTTAAAATTGGGGACCTACAAGTTAAAATATCAGTATCAGATACTACATACCTATTAGAACAGCAAAAACCCAAAACATGGATATTAAGTGCTGACTAAGATGTGGAAAAACAGAATTTTTTTTAAATTGCTAGTAGAAGTGCAAAACTGACTTCTCACAATATTATACATACTCTTACCATAATTTTTTTTAACAGTCACATTCCTTAATACTTACTGAGAAAGTTGAAAATGTATGTCCACACAAAGACCTACACATGAATCTTTGCAGAAAGTTTATTCATAATTGTTAAAACTTGGAAGTAGTCTATAGTAGGCGATGGTTAAATAAATGGTAGTACCCCCCAGACAGGGGAGTACTATTCAGCAGTAAAAATAGACTATTGAGTGATGAAAGAATATGGGGGAAACAAATGCATGTTACTAAGTGAAAGAAGTCAACGTAAAAAAGATTCTGTATGTTTCTAAATATGATTCCAATCATATGGCATTTGTAAAAGACAGAACTATGAAGATAGTTCAGTGGTTCAGTAAAAGATCAGTGGTTGACAGAAGTTAGGAGGAAAGGAGGAATGAATAGACAGCATATAGAGATTTTCAGGGTAATTAAACTACTCTATCTCACATATTATAAATTAGGCCAAACCCATACAATGTCTAACACCAAGAGTAAACTCTAATGTAAACAAGGAAATTGCATGATAAATAATGTATCAATATAAGTTGATCAACTCTCACAAATGTACCACTCAAACATCCCCCTGAAACACTCAGGGGAAGTGGGAGTGGGGAAGGCTGCGCTTATATAAAGTGGGGAACATAGGGGAACTCTATAGGTTTGCTCTGTAGCTTTTGTTCAGTTTTACTGTGAATCTAAACCTGCTCTAGAAAATAAAATATATTAGAAAACAAAAAGCACACATAAAAATGAGGTCTATGCAGAGTGTAAATAAAAAATTGTAGCTCAGTGATCCATCACTAATATCAGTACTAGTATTATTGTTCTGAATCCCTTAAAAGAAAACTAAACCTAAAATTCTCTAGTACCAAATCTGAATTGAATTGTATCAAAATGAATTCATGAGGTATTTGTGGTCTTTAAAATGTACTGATATGGCCTGTTCTCTCTAATGACCAAACCTCAAAACAATGGCCAACTCACTAGTTAGACATACTTCTTGTCTCACTTGTGGTTTTGCAATCTTATTTGTTACTAAAATAAACTAGAGGTACTTGAAAAAAATGACAGGTTCTGGATCTGGGGCAGGAAATATATGAGTCTAGAATACGTTATCACATCAGATAACAAGAAAGCCATCAAAGATGAGGGTCATATTAAAGAATTCAGAGATTCCAACTAGCCACAGATGGGATTAATTGAGTTGCAATAAACATAATAAATGTGATGGCTTAAAACCAATCCAGTGTGTGCACTAAGGTATCCATACATAACCAAGGAGTTCATAAAAATTATATTAAATGGCATTTGTGGAGGATGATAGGAAACCTTCATTATCTTGACAACTGGCAAATAGAAAGAAACATTTACTTTACCTTCCCTATCCAGATTGTCCCACTGATTAAGTAAATAATACTAAAAGAAAAGTATCTTTGCATGAAAAAGTATAATAAATAAATTAGAAATTGATGTGAATATTCTGAGCCTCACAATAAATTAATGGACCTATTCATTGAGTGTCAGTATCTGCTAAAGTAATAAAGACACTGCACTTGGCAATGTATCGTCCATCATCTTGCTGAAGGGATTGAATCTGAGTTTCAAGCCTCCAAATCCAACTTCCAGTTTGAAGGAAATGTAGACAACAGAGAACTGAACTGCCCACTGAACTGCATTAGAAGCATGCAATCAGTCACATGCAGACTGCAGTAAACTGCAAGTTAATTGCTCTGGCTTCTCAACAGATAGGTTGTTCAGAATAGAAAAGGTTAGATGAGAAACTGAAGCTTTAAAAGATATATCAAAGTATTTTATGAATGAACAAATCTAAACTAAAGGGGTTAGGGTTGCCACTTTGATAGTATCTTGCCCTCTCCCTTTACTCTCACCAAAAAGGTAAGAGTGATTCTTACTATTATTGATTAGATAATACACCTCCACATCTCCTGATCTTTTGAGCTCATCCCTCTGGATTCACCACTCCTTCCCACTTCCTTGCTGCATGCTTTAATTCTGCTGTCAATTTGTTAGCTTTAGCTTTTTCTTGTCCTTTTGTTTTCCCTATTTCCCACATATAAGTGAGACCATCCAACATTTATTTCTGCTAGCATGATTCCTTTTAGCTCCATCCATATTGCCACATATGACATGAGTTCGTCATTTTTGACTGCTGAATAATATTCTATGGTGCAAATATACCACAACTTTCTAATCCATTTGTCTGTTTTGGGGTACTTGTGTTGTTTTCATATCTTGGCTATTGTAACTAGTGCTGCAATAAGCACAAGAGTGCGGGTTTCCTTTTGAATTAGTGTTTTGTTGTCCTTTGGGTAGATTCCCAGAACTGGAATTGCTGGATTAAATTTTCGTTTTTGTTTTCAGTAGTTTGAGAATCTTCCACACAGCTTTTCCTAGTGGCTGGACCCCTTTGCATTCCTACCAACAGTTTAAAGTCTTCCTTTTTCTCCCTATCCTAGCCAGCACTTGTTGCTGACCATAAAAAAAATGTAAAAGTAATTCTACAGAAATTACTTTCAGGGCAGAAAGATAGCTGTGATGGTGACAAGTCACACAGAGGGCTTCTGACATGGTTGATACATTTCTTTCTCTTGATCTGGGTGGTGGTTAAAAGTTGCTTGCCTTATAACAACCCATTAAAGCCTGCATTTGTGTTGTTTTATATATATATATTTTAATTAAATACACACACTTAAAGCTGTGGTATCTGGAGAAGGCCTTCATCTGGGTCTTAGAAGCTAAGACAATGAAAGCTGGGAATGAAATGTAAATGATTTAGAATAAATCCCCGGAAGCCTACTGGACTGCCTCACTCATTTAAGGGTAGCATATCAAACTCAGGATCAAATCATGCAAGCTCAGAACCACCCATCAACCTTCTCTCCTATGCTTTGCCCATTTTCCAGGGCCCCATGCAGATTCTTATTATGCCAAGTATCACTTCCCTTATTCTTCTTGGCTTACGACATGAACTCCACCCAAAGAATCCCATTCATGAGCTGTTGCCAACTCTCTACAAAAGTTTGAGAAGATAAGCTTGGTATCCTAGACTCAGTAGCATCCTTACATTCTGAGGATGTGCTATTTGACCCGAGAAGCCACTGGGGATATGGAGCTAGACCATGAGGCTAGTGCATGTTGTCATTAAACCCAAAAATAAATAAATAAATAAAATACACAGTGACCCAAAGCAGAGGTCTCCAGATTAGAATCAGTCCCAGCCACGATTAGTGGAGACGCCACTTGAAGACTGGTGCAAAGTTGATAAGCACAAAGTATTCTTGGATTATTGTGGTGGTTTTATAAATGATTGTGTTTTTCTTTCACATTTTTTATTGCTTCTTGTCCATTTTTATTGAAGATTGGATATTTCTCTGGATTTTGTGTTTTGTTGCCTTCGGGAACAAGAAGTCTTCCTTCCAGAAAATATTTTTTTTCTTTGGTACTTTTTTCTTTCTCTCAAGAGCATTCCAAGTAGCCCAGAGTCAGCCTCTCTTCTCTTGGCTAGTATCTCCTCACATGGCCATTCTCTTGTACCCTGGATATAGAATGTGGTTCTTTGATTTGCCTTTTCAATTTGGGGTTCTACAAAGGGCAATAGAACACACACAGGAAAATGAGATAAGTTCATAAAAAGCCAAAGGACTTTTACACAGCTGTGTTTTCCATAGGAAGACAGAAGTGAGACTTCTTATACCTCTGTCAGTTTGGTCTCTGTTAAGTAGAGGAAATAGATGGAAGCAGATGCCCACATATGGAAAACCAAGAAATCAGTGCAGGTTTTCAGGGTCTGTGGTCTCTATCTTAACATCATGGTCTTGTGAATGAGCCCAGGACAGCATCTTCTTTCATCTGTACCCTAAAAATTCAGAAGCTTCCTTCTTTGTGGTTGGTTCTCATTACATATTAGTGTGAATTTCAGTTGGTATTTGTATTTGGGAATTTAACTAAATGGCAAGTTCTGCTTTCTGTTAGAGAAAGGCCATCATATTTTCTGGACAGTATTTTATAGGATGAATTCTTTTCCTCAAGTCTGTAAAAATCTATCAAGTAACACAGCTCACAGCTTTCCCCACAAAGGTATGTAAGGGTTATCAACTCAAAACCAGAACTAACTTCCAAGACCAGTAATGAGCCCATGTGTGCAGTCCTGGAATTTTCAGAGGCCTCAGAGGCAGCCCATGATTACACATACTCTCGGGACATCTAGGGGAGATTGGAGGTGTCTCCAGGCCTCCCTCCTGGGAGGTGAGAGCAGAGTCATGGGTAAAAATTGTCTAGGACCTTTGGCCCAATGGATGTTCCAGCAAACAGTCACACGTGGGCCAGTTTCCAAGAAATACCATTCTCAGTTTAGCTTTTTCCTTTTCTAGTGGATGTTGTTTCCCTGACTGGGTTGAAAGAGTGCAACTATTAGTAATCCTTAAAAGACCACTTGGTGAAGGCCAAGTAGAATATGTGCAAATATAGAGGAATAAAAATATAACTCCAAATTAAAAATATGTGTATGCAAAATATTTCCACGTTTCCCCCAAAGGAAGAGCCCAAAAAAACAATTATCTGGGTATCTGATGCTGACTCAGATAGCCAGAATATGAGCTTAGCACAACAATTTAGTAGTTACCTAAGTCTACAAAACATGAGACTAATGGAGTTTGGGGCTAGCGTACCCATTAGCATTGCCCCAATACCACCATATTGTATCCATTGTATCATGGGTCATCGCTGATTCAGGTTCCTTGCTGCCACTTTATCCTCCCCAAACAGCCCTTCTTGGTGTGCAATGGCATCCTTCCCATATTTATTAAATCCACTCAAAAGAGAACACATCTAGTTAAATTTACATCTTAAGCATAGTTTTAGGTATGTTGTATTGACTTCATAAATACTCCATTACTTTGTACATTGACAAATCCAATGATGACATGTAATTCAGGAACATTTGTGGAACTGAGTGAAGCTGATTGACTCAAGTGAGAACTGAACCCATTCCATGGTCTCACTAGCACCTTTTTCTCATCAGAGCAAATGAGTTCCCCCTGATTTGCCAGACTGCATAGATCTCATATTCACCCTTGAAATGAGCCATTTTTGTGACAAAGAATATTTCCAACTTTAGAAACTTCTCAAAGTTCTGATGAAAAAGAAGCTCATATCCTAAACAGCAACTGCTATTCTTTGTTCACAACTACCTAGACTCATACTTCTAACAATGTAACAATGTGAGGAAAAACTGAGGAAAAAAGAAACAAAGTGAAAGAAGAGAAAAATCTTCAATTCTCTTAAGTCCATCAACAAGGCCTCAGAACTACAAAATATAATCTTGACTTTCTAAACAAAACAGATGAGCCAAACACCAGCATTTGACAGTGAAGTCTCCAACTTGAGTTACTCTTTAGCTCTGGAAATGATTTTTCTTACTTTGTGTTGGTTGCAAGGAATTTTTGGCTGCCCTATATGATTAATCCCCTTATTTGAATTTGAGTCTGTATGAAATAGCTGGATTTATGACCCATAAGTCACATTGGCCCATAAGTCACAGATCTAGAAATTTCTTCTCTCATCATTTAGATTCCCCCCCCTCTTTACTACAAAAACTGATTCATTCAAGGTGTAGTCCTTCCAGGAAGACTTCCCTGATTTCTATAGCCCTCCTAAGATTCCTTCTGCTTTGACTTCATATATTAAAATGTGGTTCTCTTAATCATACTGTTTGAATTTAATCTCATTTCATTTCAAGTAATATACTGTTATTTAATAAAACAATTTTCCTGGTCCAAGAAAACCTAAATGAATGAATCTGGATGTTACTATTCATAGATTAAGACTGGAAGAACCCGAGCGAGATAGACAATGTTCAAAATTCTACCTTTAAAATAAGAGAGAGTGAAAATTAACTGGATATCACCTAGTCAGTCAAACCCCTCACTCAGTGCAAAAATCCCCTTTACCTAACTCTTGGCAGTTATTTGCTCAGTCTCTCTAAGAGTTCTTCCCATCATTTGCTTCTGTTGCAATAAGTCATTCCATATTCAGTATGGATAATAATATCTCTAAAGTTTTAGATGGAAAAATGATTCTTCAAATTTAAAGGAATATTAAAGTAGAACCCTTTGCCAGAGGTGATATGGTAAATATTTGTTATCCACTCATACCTAATCCTGAATGTCTCTTACTATATTTTTTAAAATAAAATAGCTAATAAATAACTGCTAACTTACAGATAACAAAGAAGCAGAGACTCTGATGGGACAAGTAAAAGATATGACTAGACAATTTATAAGTGAAAGAGGAAATATATATGCCCAATAAATGTGAAAATTTAATCTAGTAAGAATCAAAGAAATGTCACCTGTCAACTTGGACAATTTTAGAAACTAAAAAAGCTAACACTGAAAAGTTTGTGAAATAAGTCCTTTAGTTCTTTACTGGTAAGAATGAAAATTTGCTACCATCTTCTGGTAATCTATGATGATTCTCCATATCCGTCAATGATAGATTCTGCTTTTAAAAACTTAGCCCTTGAAAATAACCAAAGAAGCCAACAAAACGTATATACTAGGAAGTTCATCAAAGTAATATTTAACAAAACAAATGAAGGAAGAAAAGATATCATGTCACATCCATGTGATAAAAACACTACTGATGCAAACCACTGTGTTTTTTCAGCAAAAGAGGCTATCATCTAAATGATGAGAGAAGACATCTGCAAACCATATGTCCAATAAGAGGTAAATATCTAAACCATAAGTTAAAAAAAAAACTTGTACAACTCAAATATTAAAAAAGAAAACCAACCCCCCCTAAAAAAAAAGCAAAGGGTCTAAGTAGAGACATCTCACCCAAAAAAAGTACAGATGACCAGTAAGAACTTGAAAAGATGTTCATCATTTTTTTATTGGAGAAATATAGATCAAAACCACAATGAGATATCACTTCACAACTGTGAGAATGAGAGTTACTATTAAAAAGACAAGAAACAACAGGTGTTGTCATAGATGTAGAGAAAGGGACCCCCAAACACTATTGTGAGAATGTAAACTGGATAGCCACTAATGGAAAATAGCATTGAGAGGTCTCATAAACTTAAGAATAAAACCACTATATAATCAATCTATTCTACTTTGGGTGTTTATCCAAAGAATCCAAAAACAATAATCAAAATTATATATATATGTATATATATATACACTATTTTATTCATTACAGCAGCATCTACAATAGCCAAGGTATGGAAACAACCTAAATGCCCATCAACAACTGAAAAGATAAAGATGAGAGCAAGAGGGAGCAAAAAAAGATGGGGGGGGAGGGATAAATAGACATGAAGACAGATGGGTGCATAGACAACAGAATACCACACGGGTATTATAAAAGATGAAATCTTGCCATTTGTTAACAACATGGATAGAGCATAAAGGGATTATCTTAAGGGAGATAAGTCAAATGGAGTGGAATATAAAGAAACAAAGGAAATGAATAAATAAGACAAAACAAAAACAAGATCTATGTTACAGACAACTGATTGGTCATTTTAACCAAAGGGAAAAGGGTTAGAAATGGGACAAACAAGTAAAGGAATAGACAGTAGATTTTTGTTAGTGGTCATGATGATGTATATAAAAGGGTGGCATTATATGCTGTACACCCGAAACTATATGATATTATATACCAGTTACTATTATAAAAAGGAAAATTAAAGTTCTTGTGAATTATTTAATGAATAGAAAATCACAAAAATGCAACTTTGAGATAAAAGGCAGGGTTTTAAAACTGCAAACAAAATAGGATCCTACTTTTGTTTTAAAATATAGAGATAATTAAAAATTAAAAATATCTAATATCATACTGCCCAGAAATAACTACATGAATGATGAGATGTGTGGTTTTATGTTTTCTTCCTTATCTTTTTCAACATAGACTAAATTTCTGCAGTACTCAGTTACTTTTACTTTTTTGTTTTGACTTAAGTAAAATTAGTTTATTACTTTAAGTAGTTTCAGTTGTATAGCATTATAGTTTGACATCTATGTATACTACATTATGACCTCCATCAAAAATCTAGTTTACATCAATCAAATTTTAGACTCCTCTGACCCAAATTACACCTATCCCTTCCTCTGACAACCACCACTTTGTTCTTAATCTAAGAGTTTCTTTTTTGTTTTGTTTTGCTTATTCATTTGTCTTGTTCAACCACTTTTATAATAAGAAAAATATTTATGTAACATGTGATGATTTACAGTGTGCTCATTAATTTTCAAATTCACTGTTAGACAAGTGAAGGAGCAAGTTCAGTGCCTGGGATATTGCCAAGGCCGAGGGCAGGAGACTTTGGGAAAAGGCTATATCCTTTCATTTCTGTATCCACAACACTTAATATAGTACTCCAGATAGAAATGGCTACATAACTTTCAGGTCCAGTGCAAAAGAAATTTTCCAGAGCCCATGTCAGTAGTAGCATAATAACCGAAGATATCAAAGTGTAGGTTCTGTACAATAGAGCACACATCCCAAAACCAAGCAGTTGCAGGTACTCCGTAATATCGATTGAAAAAAAGGAAAGGAAGATGAGGAAGAGTTCAAATGTTCTCTTTTCTATGGTGCCTCATAGAAAAACTACACTCAACAAGTTCTAAAGTTATGGGAGAAGATGAAGTCTGAGAAAGTTCTTCCAGAATTTTCCAGAATAGTCAAGTTTTCAACTACCCTGTCAGAAATATAGCCTATTAAATTATTGACCCATAGTCTAATCTGGACAACATGATCACTCTATCTAGAAGGAATAAATATTATCTTTTCTGCCTGTTCAGATAATTGGTTCTGGCGCTTATATCCTTCCTCTCTGCTTCCCCCTCAATGCACTTTTCCTCTTATAACCCTTCAAGCTTGGCAACATCCCTACCCATCTTTTCCTTCCTGCACCCCCTACACACCCATCCCCAGCTCTCCCTCTGCCTTTAATGCCAACCGAGCAGACAGTGAACATGAGAAGGTGTCTGCAGAGGAAGTGAATAACCCTCATCCTCATCTCCTCCCGCGGTACTCCAGCACAGGCCTGGCCCAAGCCCAAGAGGACTGGGGCTGCCAGCACGTGGAAGCTGCCACAGCCTTCAAGAAAACAAGGCAACCAGGGGTCATTACTTATCAGGGGAAAATGAGACAATTTGCTATAATTTATTAGACTGGGGAAACTGAGCCTTTAAGTGGAAAAGTGCTAAAGAAGGACGCTTGCCCTCCAGTTGCCAGGGCCACATCCCAGCTCTCTGACAATAAGGAATATGAGAAATCCACATGCCCTCATGCAAGAACCTGAGCCAAGTTAGCAAATATCTAGCACCTTCTTCTGCTGGCAGATGTGCTATAGTAATAGCAATGACATCGCCTAATATATGCTGAGTGTTGTGTTCCTTCTTAATATCTGCCACATGTTGCAGCCCATTTGATTCTCCAAGGGACTTGCGGTAAAAGTCAGGGAAGCTATTGTGATCCCATTTATTGCTTAGGAAACTGAGACTCCAAGAGATTAAATGATTGTGGTCCAAGGTCAGCATGTTACCTAATGCTCGGCCCAGAACTCGGACCCAGGTTTCCTGCATTTATGCTAATATCTTCTCCGTAGCCAAGGTTGGGTATAAGCACTTTGCAAATAACAATAGTTTAATAGAGGAAAGGAGAGTATGCCGAGAGGATGAGGGAAAGGGAACAACTCTCTCTGGACATTCTGTATTAATTTGATATAAATAATTTACCATTTGTCTTGCATCTTAGCAGTTACTCAGCTTTAAATCAATCATTTTAAAGCAGGAAACCTAACCAAAAATGGAACAATTAGTTTCCATTTCAACTGGAAATGGGAAGAAATTTTTATTTGTTTAACTTGAACATAGGATTTCTGATGGCCTGAAGGACCTTCTTAAATAGTGAAGATAGTGAAGCCACACCTTGAAGAGCTGGTCAGTTCACTCCAAGTGCTACTGTGCACTTTCTTTGCACACTCCAACAAGAAGGGACCTCAGATTTATGTCTGAACTTGGCTCTTGGGACCCTGACTCCCTAAATAGACCAGCATTCTTCATTATGCACTTTGCAAGTGCAGGCTTCATGGCAGCAGCTGTCAGGTTAGAAGGTGTCTCTCTGACTACTTTTCCATTATGCTGTGAGCCCTAGGGGGCAAAGTGCACTCTAGTCACAATAATATCTCCATAGTCAAGTAGATACAGAACATAGCATGCTCTCCATAAAGCAATGTATTAGACAGGTAAGCATGTTAAAAGGTAAGAATGTTAAAAATCAGTGCACTTGAAACAAGCCATTTGACCTTTCAGATTTACCCCTTTGTGAAAGAAGTGTAGGTATAGCTATCATGTCCAAGTCACAGGCTTGTAGGGTGATAAAATGTTTCCTTGTTGTTGGGCCCTCCCTCACAGATCCCAAACACATACTGAAATAGAGAAAACAAAGACTGCTGTTCAGAGATACGAGCTCCATTGTTATTGCTCATGGTCACGTACACAACATGTACATGAGCACCGCAGTAAACAAGCACACAATTGTTAAAAAGGATGGAGGGGAGGGACTACTTAAGTATTGTGGCCTCCAAAAAGTCACGATTTCCCCCCAAGTAAAATAAATTCTGATTATCAGAAAGCATGTTGTGTGGTGTCTCACTTTCAGCTCTGTCCCACTTGTCAGTCAGCCTCTCTGTTACTCACTGGATGAAGAGGATCTCATCCATCCTCATCTTTTCTCAGAAGAGACTGATTTTGCTTTTTTCAAATTTTCTGTAATGGGAAGAGTGGGAGCAGTGAGGCCAAGGTTGAGTCTTATCAACAAAACTGGTATCTAAGAAGAATGCCTTCTATTCCAAGACTTTTCAGAATCTAAAAATTAGAGATGCTGAGGGGGTTGGGGGGGGTAGGAGGGATGGGATCACTAGCCTAGACCCAGAGGGACAAAGTGGTATAGACAAATAACCCAAGTAGGGGATAATAGCTGCTGCCACTTTGAAGGTGGAGTGAGCACGTGAGTGCCTCTATGTCCTACTCCAACTAAATAAGCATCTCAGCACAGGCACTTCCTGGGAATTAATGAGGCACAGAATGGAACAACACCTCAAACCATTAACCCCAGGTAGCCATAAATCCTCAGGAATTGCACGGCAGAGTGGCTGTTCCTGCTTTTATATATTGAGGTGAAAATGCATTTTTAAAAAGCCTATGGATTTTTTTAATGGACAACATCATTGGTGCCCAATAGACCTTTCCACAGACTGAATACCTATGCCCAGAGGCCTGGGCCTTTAATCAATTTGCACTGTTCCTTCCCCTCTTTCAGTTACATGTCTTTTCCAGTGTCCTTTGCTCTTAGAATATTGAAAAACATCACATAAATAGCAAACACTAGAATAAGACAGAGTGAAGCCCTGCCAGCTTGCATGAGCCATGACCTGAAACCCAGGACCAGCTGTAAAGGTGGGCATGGTTGGCAGCCAGACAGGGAAAAAGTGAAAAACTGCCAATTTTCAGGAATCCTCAACTGACTTCTTTGACATTGAAATCCCCAAAGAAAATGCAAATGTTATCTAGCAAAGGAAGTCCCCTGAGCCATTTTTAGGTTATTAGCTTTCTACAAACAGATTATCTAAAATAGTCAATCACTTCTCAGAACCCTTGGCAACTGAATTACAGCACAGGTATTGGTAGCAAGTGTAAGGAAGGTCAGGAATGATGTGCCATCAGGGTGGGCAAAGTGGAAGAAAATCAGAGACATATGGGCTTGGGGGAGACCCTAGGTCTTTGGGCAACAGATGTGAAGAACAGTGGGTGGAAAAAAATATTTGAGGATCAATGACTTTACCAGACTAAACTTTTTCTAGAACAGGCACAGCTAGAGGATGACTAAAGATAAACAGAAGCCAGAAGAGAAGGCAAAACAGAGAGAGAAGTAAAAAAGGCCAACAAGCTTAGCAAGAGGAATGAACACATTCAGTTTGGCAGTCATGGCTACTGAAGTTTCTAGGGGCTCCACCAACTCTGAGATATCCCTCCTGTGAAATATATACGAGTCCATGGTTCAATTTCCCTATTAAAAATATTGCTTTAAGTAACTTCCCTCAGAAAGTCACTCTGGATATTAAAGAGTTAATATTTGAAAATCTCAAAGAGACTTTGGAAAACAAGGTTCTACTCTAAGTGTGAGGGATTCTTATTATAAGAAATTCTGTAGATTGACAAAACTAAATGGCCTCCACATCATATAACCATAATCCTCCTCAGTGTACAAAAGTCCAAAAATAAAGACCAGATGTCTTCAAATTGCTGACGTTGGTTGAGCTGGTTCCACTGGCTTACAGTGATTGCTAAACCAAGCTTTCCCTGGATGCAAAGCTGAGGATTTCCATCATTGTATTATTGGCTCTGTTGCCACAATTTTCCTGTTCACGTATGCGGACACCCTTTTGGCCTCCTTGGGTCTGGAATGGAGTTTTCCACTCCTTAGAGGAAGCGACTTCAGAAGCTCAGTTGAGATCATTAAGTACTGTCCCTCTCTCAGCAACCCTCTCTTGCATTCAAGAGCCAGTTTCTCATTAACAGCTGTTTAACACAGTGAGGCCTCCACTAGCAACTTGCTCAAACTCTGGTTCCCTAAGAAACACTTTACTAAGATTCTGCCCCAGGCAGGCTTTCCCCAGTACCCCCTCCGTCCTGTCAGCATCCCAACTGGGCTGAGAGGCCCATGCTTGTATAGGCCAGCTGGGTCTCTTGTTTTATATCAATCCTCTCTTTCTCAGAAGTTCCCAGTGTTACACAGAGCTCAAGAACATCCTGGTTCTTACTTCCATCCATGTCTTTCTCATATGTATCTACCCTGTTAGATCACAGCTTCTCAGACATGAGAACTACATTTTATAATTCTGAGTTATTTTTACCTGCAGCTCTCAAAGATATCTGTGCACTAAGGGCTTTAGTGGGGGGTTTGTTGACCGGTTAATTCTAAGAAGGGAGAAACAAAAGAAAAAGAAAATTGTGATAATCGGTTGCAGGCCAAATAGGATGTGTGTGTTTGTGTTTATTCATATTCATTAAACATTTTTGTGTCCGATAAATATTTGTTGAGTATTTACTGTGTTCTAAGTATTATGATAGGCTTAGGAATACAGCAAAGACAAGAGAAAAAAATCCTGGTGTCCTCAGAATAAAACTTGTTTGGGATCTTCTTCTGACAATTTGCTTGATTCTTGAGCTTCACATTGCTGGTGTTTTATAGTTTATTTCATGATTGACAAAGGGATGCTATATTTGCATATGTCTCATGTAAAGATACATTAGGAATAAATTTGATTTAAGTTCAGAGTACAAAAATCAGAAAGGAGTGTTCTATATCATTTAGAACTCTGTATGTTTCGTCATAATGTGTGATTCTTATTTCAAACTTGGAGAAAAACACAGTATAATTTACATTTGCTAATGAGGACACCAAAATGTGCCGGTCACTGTGTATTGTAAGAAATTCCAAACTGTGGGTTTGTAAATCAGAAATGATGGCTTCAGTTAAAAGATTTTAGACAATAAACATAACTGATTTCTAGCAAGTTATTTTTTTAAAAAAATAAAGATTGCTTCCTATCTAATCTTAGTAGCAAAAAAAAAACTTCATATTGCTTTCCTTTTTAAAGCATAGAAAATCATCTGTGTAGAGGATTTAATTTTATTCACATTACAACAGAGAGATAGTTGGGAAAATACAATTTCTATCCCATGTCACTTAAAGATCAGATAAGATCACATGCTAATCCCAGCTAGGATGAAAGTAGAGCTCATGGGAAGTATTCCTGATGCTATCTTCACTTAAGGCATTTTTAAATTTTTAATTACAGTCTATTTTGAACCTGAAGTACTTAGAGTTGAATTATACACTTCAGTTCACAATATGCTATCATTTATCAGTACATGCAGTTTTTTATTTCATTTTCATTTATAATTGATGTCATTCACAGTTTTTCATTTTTTCTCTTTATATCCACTAACTCTCCCTAAGATACTTACATTAATGTGTTTGATATATAGGTAGATAGGTAGGTAGGTAGGTAAGGTAGTTAGGTAGGAAGTAAGGAAATAGAGAGATAAATATATGCATATATACATAGGTGTATGAGTATGATGTGCCATCTGTGTAGTATACATATATATATATGTGTGTGTGTGTGTGTCTGTATGTTTTAAATTTATTTAGACAGTATTATGTTGAAATTTTCATTTTGTTAATTTCATTCTCTTCTTTCATGCCTCCAGCAGTGGCGGTAGAGAGCTGGTGGCATGAAAGAAGACAATGAAATTTTCAACATAGTACCATCTAACTAAATGTATATCCTTGTAAAGATCCTCTTCCACTAATGTGTGTGAATACTCTGGGCTATAAACTCAACCCTGGGGTTCCTAGGTCAACAGGTATATTCAGAAACATCACTTTAGCAGATACTGCTATATTATTCTCCACAACTGACTTTACTGATATACATTTCACCAACAGTGCAGAAGACTTCTAGTGTCCTTAGTTCACCAATATTTCTAATTTTTGCTATTCTATTGAGTATATAGTATTACTCCATCATTCAGATTTCTGGATTTGAGCAAATTTTCACATTCTTGATAAATAATCATAGTTGCTCTTGTGTGAATTTTCTATTCCTATTTATTTGAACATTTTCTATATAGTTCCCCAAACTCATGTGGAATTATAAGAATTACTGGTCTAATCTGTTATATCAGGTCCTATTGTTGTTTTGGTTAATACAAATATCTTCTCCCAGTCTACCACCAGTCTATCAATATGATCTACAGTGCTTTCACTAAAGAGAAATTCTCCAATTCCATTGTGGTCAAATACATCAACTGTCTATAAATTGCCTTTGGGTAATCCTATTTAAGAATGCCTCCTTCACCCCAAATTCACAAAGACATTCTTTTCCACTAGTCTTATAATTTCACTCATATTTAAGTCTTTAGTCCTTTTGTATGATTAATTTATATCATATAGGAATCTGTCAGGATATGGAAACAACCCAAAGGCCCAAGAACTAGTGAATGGCTGAAAAAGATGTGGTATACCTACACAATGGAATATTATTCATCAATCAAAGAAGACAAACTTACGTCAATTTACAGTAACACGGTTGGAGCTAAAAAGAATCATACTAGTGAAAATAAGCCAGGAAAAATAAAGAAATATGGAATGATCTCACTCTTATGAGGGATGCAGGAAAAACAAACAGACAAGAGAAACCTAAAACAGCCAACAGAATTGAAGCATAGAGCAAGAGGGGGGAGGAGAGTAGAGTAAGGGGAGGGGAGGGCACAGAGATAAAGATGGATCACCAGTGATGGGGTGGTGGGAGAACTTTGGGATAGACAATGATGTAATATATATGTGTGTGTGTGTGTGTGTATACATATATATATGTACAATCAAAAAAAATACCTTTAGTGCCACATCTATACTATGCCTAATTTCAAAAAAATAAAATGGGTCATCTTTTAATTCTTTATTCTACCAGTAGATCTTATATCCCTATTATTTTATTCTTATTACACTGTTTTTACTAGTTTGAATTTGACTTAAGAGCTTATGGGTATTTGTTAACTCCCTTTCATTCACCTCTTGACTCTACTTTTCCCTGAATTGGCTTCCATCTCAGACAAAATTTCTCTAAGAGTGGATACCCAGTTTCATCTTACCTTTCTAGCAACTTAACCAAAAAATAAGACACTGACTCCCTTAGAGTTTCATCAGAATTCTGGGTGGAACACTTAGGCTCCATCTGGCCTGTTATAAAACTTCCCCCAAACGACATAACCAGAGTTTGGAAGGTTCTGCCTTGCCAGGCCTGCATCTTTTGCCTACCTCTCATGGGAACCCCATCTGAAACACATGGACTAATAGGAAAGGAGTAGTTTCATAAAGGAAAACTAAAATACCAACAGAAGAAAGAATAGAGGGAGGGCAGACCAAACTCCCAAAGATTAACTCTCTAGCTGTGACTATCTGTCCCACTTACTGATATCTATCCAACTTCTCTTACCGAAAGGAGCTACTTGAGGGCAGGCCTTTGTGATTCTTGATCTTCAGGCCCTACAGCCAAGTCAAATGTTTTACCTAGTAGATACTTGACAAGCATCTATAGGTTTGAGTGAGTAAATCAGCAAGTGAGAGAACTAATGAAAGGATGTTAGGAGTAGCAACTGGAGCTAAGCTGCACATAGGTTGCATAGAAGTAAAAAGAAGAAAGAAAAACAGTGCTGCATCAAACCTATTAAATTTGCACTGGACAAGGCAAGTTCTCTGTCACAGGGATATAAAACTTAAGAGTTAAGCCCACCACCTTTCCCAATGATCTGACACCTTCAGAGGAATTCTAAGTTTGCCATTAGGAACTATACAGTCTGACAGACCTAACTACCATCCTAACACTATCACTTATTAATTATAAAAACACATTTTAAGCCACAATTTCTTTTTATGTACAATGGGGGCCAATAAGTGCTATGTAGATTTACCATAGCATTTTAAAACAAAGTTATAGAAAGAGTTCAATTCAGTGTCTGGTACTGGGCTATAAGAAAATTATGGTCACAACAGCATTTCAATCATGTCATAATGTTAGGGGGCTGTGGCCCCCAGTACTGGTGGTGATGTTTTAAAAAAAGAAAAGCTATTGTTCATTAGTGGGTGGAGACTTGGCGAAGGGACGTTAAGCCTCCTAAGCCATAAAAGACGATTTGAAGATTAGGGAGGGGACAGAGAAAAAGACATGGAAAGAGAGAGAACAGAACGAAGAACGAAGGTGCAGAGAGGAGCAGCAGGGAGGCTGGAGGCTCAGAGCTGCCGCTGCCACGTGGGGCAGCAGGGAGGGAAGGAAGCCAAGCTGTGAGCTTCTATCCCCAGCCTGGGCTGGTGAGAAGCCTGGGGAAGCATGTTGGAAAAACTTGTGACCTGTGTGAGCTGTCTTGGAAACATGGTACTTGAAAACTTGGTTTAATTTTGAAACTGTGAAGCTTGGAAGTCTTCTGGAAAACTGAGGAGAGTTTGCTATGTTGCTGTTTACAACGTGAGATGTCTTAAGTGCTTGCTTTGTTGCTGTATCGAGTGAGTTTTGCTGATGCCAAGCCACTTTGGAGTTGGAGCTGAAAGAATGCCGGAGCTGTGCCTTTTGGAGAAGAATTGACGACGCCATCCTGATTTTCTTCATTGAATTTGAATCTCCTGCTTTCAGAGAAGGATCAACAATGCCATCTTGGCTTTTTCTGATTTGGAGTGAATAGAACTGTGTCTGTGAAGAAGGGGCAGCGGTGCCATTTTAACTCCTTCATCTGGTTTAAGGTGGAGCAGCCACCATTCTATGTATGCACATGGCTGCTGCAGTCATGTGCTCTTTAGACTAGAGACTGGATGGTGTGGTAAGATTACCAAAGGGGTTTCCTTGAACCCTTTAGTGACTGTTGTCTAATTTGTCTTTTAATCAGTAAATTTGTTTTCAACCTCCCTCTTGCTACTTCAGGCATGGGCTGGAAAGAACCTGGTGTGTGACTGGCTTTAGAAGGCCAACTGCTCCCCTTTGTAAGTTTGGTTAAGCACTCTGTTTTGCTTGTTTTGTCACCTGATTTCAGTATAAATCAGACAAGGTATTGATTTTAATCTAAGGAAACAAACTAAGCAAACCTAGGCATGATCTCTCTCAAATTGCTCAGAACCTTGCAAGGAAGAGAGAATTTAATAACACTAAAATATGATGTCATGTTGGTGAAGTATAGAGTACTGGGGAGCATGGTCTAGAATATTCTATAATACTTGGAGAAGACTTCAAGGACTTGGGTTTTTGTTCTTTTTTATAACTGGAAGGAAAGTATGAATTAGCAATATTAAGGATGAAAGTGTTAAAAGAGACTATTCTAGGAAGAGTATTGAGAGAACCAAGGTAAATTCATAAAGAAATTCCTCTGTAGGGGAGTAAAACTCTGCTACTCCAAAATGTCTTTTGGCAGGCAAAAGGTTGATTTCAGAGGAGGGTCTCTTTAGTCTGGGAGGAAGTTGCTTTTGAGATAGACATTTACATGGAAGCCTCTCTCTCTAAGGGCAACTCCCTAAAGGTACTGGCAAGACCTCATCTCCTTATCTCTTTTCAGTGAAGGCAAAGTTTTAATCTACATACCTTAGTTTACTAGTAACCTTCCAAATTCAACTACTGCCCAGGGAAACTTCTACTTTAGTTTGCATGTGAAATAAGGACTCTCTTAACTCAGGCTCCACAAAGCAACCCTGAAATGAAGATTCCTTTGCAAGTGACTTAGGAAGGAAGTGTTCCCATAACAAAATGATAAGAGTGTGGGATGAGTTACTTAAAAAACAGGGAATCAGTAATAATGAAGCAACAAGTGAACAGGAAAAGTCCTAACCTTGATCTAATCTCACAAGGGAGATCAGGAGCTCAAGTTACAACCTCAGAATTGGTCTCTCCTCAAGATCAGAGATCTGGGTTCATACCTCACAAACTTAGTCACTGACTCAGTTGTAGGCAGGTTAAGCAGTCCTCGTAAGCCAGGCCTGTCCTCTGGAGGAAGTGGAGGTATGAGTTATTATAAAAAAAAGCACTTGGTCACAAAGAATGAACAAAACAAAAACAAACTTTTTTGAACAAAATAATGGCCACCGGAAGGGACGGTGAGAGGGTGGGTAGGTAAATAGGACAACGGTGAACTCTATGGTGATGGAGGGAAATTAGACTTTGGGTAGTGATCATGATGTAGTATGTACAGATGTTTATTTATAATGCTGTACACCTGAAACCTATTTTAGGTCATAAACCAATGTTATTTCAATTTGGAAAAAAACACAGGAATCTGAGTCTGAAAGGAATGCAGTCTGTATTCACTACAAGCACAATAAGAAAAAAGCTTTGACTCCTTTGAATTCACCTATAAGTCAAATTGATGACTAAATGGACTGTCATGAATCACCCAAAAACCTAGGAGGTAGTTAAAATGTGACTATTAGTCCCATCTCAACTAAAGATGAAAAACATTAAGGATTTGCCCAGGATAATACAGTTACTAAGTTTCTGAGCCTGATTATCTGTGTCTGGTAATCTGTTTTAGAGTCCCTGGTTTTGATTGTTTATTTTGTAATTCAAAAGGCATTTATTCTTCCAAAGTCACTAACATGATGACAAAGATGCAAGGTTAAATAGGGACCCATCGTGTTTATTCTCTCATGACTCTAGCATTGTAGGCACTCATTAAATACCTTTTGGATTTAATGGTTGTTTAATAAATAATTTAATATGATACAGGAGCATGTTTCATACAACATATTTATAGGTTGTGCACACATAAATCCAAATTCCTTCCCATAATTTTGAAAAGGTGGCAATAATATTGTATATCTACTCTGGAATGATCCAGTAATGTTTGCCATATTGTTCAATTCATATTGTTTAAACCCAATGCCAAAAGTTTTTAGTCATAGTTCTCCTTTAAATGAACTGAAGTGAATCTGGTGGCAGTTTCAGGATAAGTGTTTAGATTTCAAAAAAGATGACCATTTGGTTTTACTAGGGGATGATGACAGAGCTAAATACACAGAGATCACCAAATTCTAACAAACAATCCCTTGCTGAAAAGCACAGAAACATCACTGATACACTTGTATTGGGCAAACACCTGTCTTCCTAGTTTTTCTTGCTAGGTCATTGGGTCATGAACCTTTAGAGCCTGGAGCCTTTTGACTACACATAAGCAAAAAGTGAAACATCTGTGTGGGTGGGGTGAGCTAGTCATTCCACCAAAAGGGATTTCAAAACATTTTTTCATATGTTTATTCATTTTGAATTATACTGATAGGCTTGGACTCAATTCTATAGGTAGCCAGTCAATTCCATTATTTATTGTACCAACAGCAGTATATTGCCTAGGTGACTGCAAGTTAGCATTTAACTCAATGGTTATATAACAGGATGAAATGAAACTGCCCCATATTATTTACCTTTTGTTAAAGTACAATATAAATGCACAAAAATATGCATAAATGTACATTTCAATAATCTTTCACAAGTTAAACACACAAACATAACATGAATCATCACTCCAAGAATCCCTCTTCCGTTCTTTTCTGATCATTGTACAATCCCCAAGAGTATAAACTCTTTCTAACATCATAGATTAGTTGGGCTTGCTTTTGTAATTTATATAACTGGAATCATACAGTGTGTATTCTTTTATAATGCTTGACTTTTTTCATTCGACATTATTTGTTGAGATTCATCCATGTTATTGCATTTAGTTGTAGATCATTTATTCTAATTGCTGTATATTATTCTATTGTGTAAAAATACCACAATTTTATTTATCCTTTCTACTGTCAGTGGGTATTCGTGCAGTTTCCAGGATCTGGCTATTATGAATAATGTGACTGTAAACACTCATGTATGTATCTTCTGGTGAGTTTCTGGTGGACACAAACCCAGCAGTACAACCACTGGGTCATAGTGTGCATGTATGTATTTGCTGCAATAGATACTATCAAATGCTTCACCAGGATGGTGTTTTCAGCTGTGATTTTCTGCTTTGTTTTTCGCCTGTCATGCTCACCCTTCAATATTGGTTTCATTAACATGAAACTTGAATAGAACTAATAGTGAATGTTCCACTACCGCCCTACTCCATATGAGGATGCAGGTCCCCACAGGGCTCAAATACTCTTGCATTCTCAAAAGTATCTTAACCCCTTGTAGATGCTTTGAAAGTATGGTCTTCTTCAGTCATCAAGGGAAAAATGTAAATTAAGGACAATTCCATGCAGTGGGTAATAAGACTATGAAAGAAGAGTTATAGCACTTGATATTGTTTTTTGTTTTTTGTTTTTTCTTGGCTTTAGTGGGGATAGAGTTCTATAAAGTCCAAAGGAATTACAAAGAAGCCTTTGCAAAAGAGATGGAGGTTGGATCAGGGCACTTCCGCTTTCCACACACACCACAGCAAAAGTCCCGGGAGGTCCACTGGAACAGAGATTGATTGGAATCCTTTACAATCCCAACAAGAGGTCATCCTAAACTGTTTCCAAAGTGGTGTATAAATCATAACAGCGTGGGGCTTTGAAAATCCATGTTTCGTTATTAATCTCTCTGTTCTGAAAGGGTGGAGGGGTGGATAAAGGCATGCAACATTCTGCAAATCAACAAACAAGTTCCAGACAATGGTTCCTCTCTTTGCCAAAGTTGTGGCTCAGCTTTTAATAAGCTCATTGGGATTTATTCTTCTTACTGTACTTTACTCATTAGCTCCTTGAAGTTAATGTTGGGTACCTCAGGGTGGAGGCCCCAAACCTCTGCATTCCTCTAAGGGGCTTACCACCTCAGGAAAGGGGGAGAAGGGGCAGAGGCATGCTCAGGGCCTTAATATGGTGCTGCCTGCCTGGATCACCTTCCCAGGAAGGAGGAGCAAAGAATGAACATGGGAGCATTCCTTGCAAGGTTTCTTCAGGAGTCTTGATAAGAGTTCCTGGACGGATGGCATTTGGTACTGCAGGAATTTCTGGTCTCCAGCTCCAGCCCCTCATGCACATCCCGCATTACAGCTCTGGTTGGTTTTTCTATGAGCCAGACGTGAAAAGCACTGTGAAAATATTCCTTAATTGGTCAAAGTTGCAAAGTTACAAGAACACCATTTCCTTTGACATTAATCTGAAAAAAATTCACATACTATTGACTGAGAATCTAGTTACATGTTTCCAGTAGCAGTGTATTTGTGAGTCTTCAAGGAGATTTAGTCAAAGAGAGAGAGGAGAAAGGAGGAAAAGCAAGTTCTTTCTAAAACAATGGCACCAAATTGAAGCTTTTTAAAAACGTGCTACCCTTAACACTTGCTGTTCCCTGCCCCTTACCATAGGGACATCTTATTCTGCTTATTGTACTATTATTATATTATGCTGATTGAATTAGCCCCTTCCCTGGCTCCTTAGAGTCTTCCAAAAACAAACTAAACTGCTTGCCCTCTTTGTCAAGGCCCTTCAACACTCAGTTTCTGGTTCATTTCCTCTCTTGTTCCAAACTCCTCTCCTATGTAATTCCTATGCATGAACTAAGTGTATTTTTGTTTTGCCTCCTTTTTAAATTTTATTCTACCATCCTGGTTTGTGGGAAGACCAAACTGTGTGTTAAAAAAAACCACCTCCATATATCCATGTAGTTTCATTCCCTCCTTGTAATTCTCATCTTTTATTTCCATTCCTGATCACCAGAATTAAAGGAACTAGACCCTTTTCGCCTCATCATGGGAAGAGAATGCAATAATTTCCTGAAATCTCTGCTGGTGCAGACACATGTGTTGCATATACCACAATTAACCTGGAAAAACGAATGATAATTCATATACAACCTTCCTCAGAAATGTTTCCAACTTGGTTTCCCATTTGTCCACTCCTCACACCTGAAAGTGTGTTATTATACATGTTTGAAGGTGGGGAAGCTAAGAGTTAAAGTAACTTAACCACCAAGCCAACAGGGAAATTAAATATCATCTTATTGATACATCTGAACTGAACTACCTGGTTTCAACAAATATTCTTTTTAGGTAAATTGACAAATTTTTATGTATTTTTATACTTTAAAAACTCATGAGGTATGACATTAAACATTATAGTAAATGTTCAGAAAGCTCTTTTCAAATAATATTAGCACTTACTCTTCACAACAGACCTGTGATGAAATAGTAGTAGGTCCATTTTATGGAAAAAGAGATTGAGACGTTAAATTGATTGTCCTACAAAGGGACACCCGTGCTCAGATGTTTACTGCAGCGCAATTTATAATTGCAAGGTCATGGAAGCAACCTAAATGCCCCAGAACGGATGACTGGATGAAAAAAATGTGGTATATATACACAATGGAATATTACTCATCAATTAAAAATGACAAATTCGACGATTTTATAACAACATGGATGTACTTAGAAATCATATTAGCAGAAACAAGTCATAAAGAAAAAGACAGAAGCCAAATGGTTTCACTAATATATGGGATGTAATGAAAAATAAACAAAAGACTTGAGGAAAAGTCAAAACAATCTAAGCACCAAACTGAAGTGCACAACTTTGAACAGGAGGGAAAGGGGTGGGGGGGAATGGAGGGGATGGGGGGTAAATCCCTGGGATTACAATGTTGTGAAATTTATATATTAATTAATTAATTAATTAAAATAAATAAACAAATAAATTGATTGTCCTAGATTCCTCTCTCCTAGTTACTATTTTTTCCACTATGTTAAACTCTCATAAAATTTGGGAAACATGAAAAGACCCTTCTACATGAGCATATTTCTTTAAAAAACCTATCATTACATATGAAATTATCTCATTGTAGATTCTTTCATAACTTCAAATTCAAGTATTATGTCACCAAATGGAAGACACAAAGTCATAATCATGAGAATCAGTTCAGAATAGTGGAATGCTATCTGTGAAAACTACAAAAAAGGAAACTAAAGACTTAAAAATAAGTTGCTTGAGGTTTCAAATAAGATGTTTGTTAAAACATTAGTGGGGGGAAAGTGAAAAGCAAGATGTGTCATCTTTTGCTAGTTTGTGACCTTGGAAAAATTATCTCTGAACACCAATTTCCCCATCAGTTTAGGAGTGATTGTAATAAAACCAAAAATGAAGTGAAGTACTAAATCTCTAAGAGGATACACTCTAAAAACTGTAAGTTACTTCAAGAATGTCACTTCTCACCACCCTAGTGAGTTAAAAAATATGGTCTCCTCAAAAGAGTAAACCTTTAAAATATGTGAGATGATCTATGATATTAAAAAGATCACCCTTTGAAATAGTATTTAGAGGAATCATAATCCAGTACAGCGGTAAATGACCTTTTTGTTAATACCCATTTATTCATTCATATATTTAGCAAATACTCATTGAACGTCAACTATGAGTTAAATATTTGGTATACTTAAGGGACTTCATGGCTCTTTCCTCAAGGACCTTCTTGTTTTGTTTCTATGAATATGGAAAAGATCTACCCTGATTAAATGGCTCCTGAAGCACTTCTTCAAGGTTTCCCAAAACCCTGTCCTCATATCCTAGAACAGTAAAAATGCTCAACAAAATCTTCCAACCATATGATTCCATTCCTTCTCACCTATTGACCTTTTTCTGCCCATCTATTCATTATTCCCTTGACCTTGCTCCCAGGTAAGATCCCTTTCTCACTATGTCTGGCAGGATCCTCATCAGTGGGACATCCCTACCCATTACGCCCATGATTGCATTTATCCTCACTCTCTGTGCTTCAGCTTAATTGAAGGGTTTAGTTCCTGAATTTAGTACCATCCTCATTCTTACCTCAACCATTTGCACCCCTAAGCCTGCTGCCTAATGACAAAAAAGGCATTCTTCTCCCATGATTGAGATTAACACTTGCTATTCTGTTCTCCTGCAGTTCCCTGTATCACATATTTCATGACTCTCTTCAATATTTTTCTTAATCTCCATAAGGGCAGAGTGTTCTCCCAGCATCTAACACAGTGCCCACACAAGGAAGACAGTAAATTTCTCACAGAATAATATGAATCTCTACAATCTGCCTCCCATTCTGAGGTGAGTTTTAAATTTAAATGCCTGCAGTTCTGAGTTTATCATCCTCATAGACGTCATCCCTTCACACTACAGTATTCTGAGAGTATAGTCTTTCTCCCATTGTGTGACTTCCATGGCACTGTTAAATGTTCAAAGCATGATCAAATGTTCTGCAGTTGGAATATTGTAAGTGAATGGCTCAGTAAGAGTGTCTTTCTATTGTATGATTAGACAAGACAGAATATTACATGTTGTCAGAACAGGACCAAATCAACTTAATCTAGATTAATGTGGATGTCACTGCCTTGTCTGTGTCCAGAATAGATGGGAAGTCAGACACTGTCTTGGGTCAATGGGAAAAAAAAATTAGACAAGTACTAAAGCTAATGATTTTTTATCTTTCGATACTCCAAAGAGCATTTCTTCACTACAATGAATTGGGTAGAAGGTAGAATTATTTAAAACATATGAGGTTCTTGAGGAAAAAATACAAACCACTCAAAAACCCAACGCTGATAACATAAGCTGTGTCCTGACAATATCAAATGTAATTTTTCCCAGCTACAAATGTCACAAATAAGTTCAGGGAACCAAAGGAACAGTTGGCAACTGAGGTAAAGTTGGTTCTGGGTCCAAATTCTTTCATCAGATCTTCACACCAACCCCCTCCCCCATCTACTACCACTTGGGTATCCCGTGGTTTCAAACTCAGCCTTCAGAATTTTACACACACAATGTCTTTAGAGGTTTTAACATAAGTCAAAGAAATATATGAGCTCTCCTTCCACCTCTCTGCCACCTGAATGGACCCTGTGTCCTTCCTTTTATAAAATTCTGCCCCCAAATGGTCCTGCATCATGCAAGTGCAAGGAGGTATGGAAGAGGGGTGGGGAAGTTGGGGTTGAACGGTTCAGGTCACAAAGACAATAGGTTCTTTCAAAAATAAGAAAGAAACCTAGATCTGAGAGTTTATAAAATGGCATTCAACTGGAGTACCTTTCTTTAAACATAAACAGATGTATAATGTTTACCAACCCTCCAGTGGATTGGTGCCTAAGTACCTAAAGGCAGGCTGTAGCTGGATGTTCAGGGGAAAATTACAACTAAAAAAATAACATTGTCTAAAAAACTGTCATGAAGATAACCAGGTTTATTCTTTCATCCACCTAACATGCTTGACTGCCTATTCTGCCCAAAAACTGCCTGTGGTACTAGGATACTCATACAGGTATGAGATCCAGATCTTGGAGGAGTTTATATTTTAGTGAAGAAGATATGATTAAAAAGGAATTTTAGTAATATGCACAAAAAGAAAGAAGGGGAAGAAGGAAACAGAAAAAGAGGTAATGAGATGGTAGTATGGAAAAGAAAGTGCCTCCATCTACCTGGGGAATTCTAGAATGACTTGCGGATGACGCCAATATGAATAATTAATTGTGCCAATAGCATGATCATTATTGTTATTTATTGTTGTATCCTGCTGAATCTAGGGTGACACATAATGACATAAATAATATGAGTTAAGTGTATTAAAACAGTGCCTTTTGGGGCTAGAAAAGTCTTTGCATTATGTGGAACAGTGAGGAATTGTAGGAAATTGATTTTTAATGGTTAACACAAATATCACTGCATAACAGAATTCATGACAAAAGCACAAGGAAATCAAAATGTGATATTAATGGCTAACAATTAACTCTTCTAAGGAATGTGTAGTACAAAACATTTGAAATAATGAAATATCACAATTAGAAGGAATTTAGGCAGATATCCAGCTAAATACTGATTTTATTACATATAATCACCTGCCTTCTGTCTGATCTATTAGTCTGTAAATTTGAGGATAGGATCTATACCTTTTTTTTTTGTTTTTAATCATTATACCTTAGCATAGTAAAAGGCGTTTAATAATGTTTTCTAGAAGAAGAAATTCACAAGTTATTTATTTAACCCTTTCTATAAAGACATAGAAACTAAATCCAGAGTCAAGAAGAACTAAAGCCAAAATTTGTTAACGAAAGAGAGATAAAATGCAGGGCCTTCAGGCCAGTTATTCATCCTTTCACATACCAACCAATCAATCCCTAACCAATAGAACAGGTAGAAAAAGATGTTTCTTTCTATCAGAGAGTCTCTAAAGACCTATTATCTTCTTGCAACTTGTGTACCATTGCCTCCTCCAAAGAGATGCCTGCAAAAACAAAACAAAAATTAGAGGGCAGAAATTTGGAAACTTATTTCCAAAATGTTGCTGATATAACCTTTATGTCTCATCTCTGACAATGTACTCAGGGTGTAGATTGCTAGAAAAGTTGGCTATCCCACAAAATGTGAAACCCACTAATTTTTCATGTATTTTCCCCCACTTCTTTCTGCAGGTAATTAACAGAATTATTTGCACTAGCCCTCAAGTCCTACCATAGTAGGTAATCTACTGAATCAGTTCTACATAGCAATAAGCACCACTGGTTTATCTGTTCTTTCAATCAGCAAAGGGTCCCCTCATGACCTGATACTGCTCTTATGTTGATGATGATGGTGGGAGTGATTTGCATTTTCTGTTTGTATTTGGTTACCATTCATTGCATTTCACCTCTAAAGGGACTGCATGTAAACAATGAAGACAATTTAAGTACTAAGTTTTAAAGAGTTTTCATTTATAAAAACAAAAGTTGGACAGTGACAAGAGTGCTTCCAAAATGTCTTGACTTATGGTCCTTCCTCTAAGCTACCAACAGGAAAGGTTTCAGTCTTGCTTTACAAGAAAGAAAATTAAGCTTTTAACAATTACTGACACTCACTTAGCTAATGAATGGTGGAACTACAACTCCAATTCAAGTTTTGTACTCAAAAATGACCTGAAATTTTGCCTAGCAAAAACAGGGAAAAGTGTAACCAGCAAAATCCAGCAGGTGAAAGTCAAATTTCCTTCCTGAAGAAACTAAACAACTAGAATCAAATAGATTCAGCTTACTATGTGTCAAACTCCCAGAATTAAAACTGAATTCTTAACTTCAAACTCATTTTCTATATATATCAAGGCACCACTTTGACTCTAGAAAGCTGTAGAGTTTAATCATTTTCACTGCTTAGCAAGGAAAAAAATAACTAAAAATAACTAGAAGGACCAAGGAGGCAGAAAGATGTTTTGACTTCAGTTGATGTAGAATTAGTTTCAGAAAAACTATCAGAAGATATGAGCCCTCTCATGAGGCTCTAGTATTTATCAGAGATAAATTTGATATTGACTCCTAAGCTGATATTACATAAACTTCTGAAAACTAGGTATTTCTGATATGACTCTATCTTCTTGTGTAACCTTATGGCTACAGAGTACTTAAAACCCAAAAATATTTTATCTAGAAAGCAGAAATTGATTCACCACACTTAATTTCTGAATTTTTTAAATATTTTTTTATTTATATATAAATTTCACAACATTGTAATCTCAAGGATTTGCCCCCCTTCCCTTCCCCCCCTTTCCGTCCTGCTCAAAGTTGTGTGCTTCAGTTTGGTGCTTAGCTTGTTTTGACTTTTCCTCAGGCTTTGTTTATTTTTTTCACTATATACCATATATTAGTGAAACCATTTTGTTTCTGTCTTTTTCTTTATGGCTTGTTTCGGCTAATATGATTTCTTCTAAATGCATCCATGTTTTTATGAAATCATTGAATTTGTCATTTTTAACTGATGAGTAATATTCCATCATGTATATATACCACTTTTTTTTTCATCCAGTCATCCATTTTGTGGCATTTAGGTTGTTTCCATGAAATTTTACAGAATTTTCAATACTTGATTCTTCCTTAGTTATAAGGCATTGAGTAGTATTTGAATCTTAGACTTGTTCCATTGGTGTTAGCTTTTTATCCATTTATGAACAAACAACCTTATATTCTCACTTAGTGGACAGGCACTCTGACAGGGCTCTTGTCCCAAGAAAACTTACTTTCCCTTTGACTCATCAGCAATTTCAATGCATCTCTCTAGAGCACTGCTTACTTTCCAGGGTCACTCAGACCTCAAATATTCACTTTCCAAAAAGAAAACCAGTGACTAATATTTAAAATGACTGACTCTACAGATGGATTCAATGAATATTCTGGGATTCCTTAGAGCCAATCAAGATTGATAACTTTAATGACATTATCTTTAACTACTGTAATTTAATGCATTGTGTACTACTGAGCTCTAGATACACACACACACACACACACACACACGGACACACAACATGCCCCCGTAGTTATAACAGAGTCTGAGGATAGAAAATCATGGTCCCTCTGATCCAAATGTGTGTTGTATAATAAAAGATAATGGATAGTTTTACAAGAGACTATTTTAAAAGTAAAAAGTACCTTAAGAAAGGCCACAGCGCTCTAAAGGCCCATATCTCCTTCTATATGATACTCTCAATTCCTCCAGCTAAGTACAAATACTACCACACAGGTCTAGACTAAATCACCACTGATAATAATAACAAAGAACATCAAAAATCTTCTGACTAGGTCAGATTCTAATTCAGAATCAAGATTCTCATTTTTTAATCTCTTCTCTCTTTTAGTGGGGGTCTCCTTTCTTGTCCCTCCCCCTCATCTCTGTCCCAATTCCATGTTTATTTCAATTTGCCAAGCCTTTAGTCCATCAGTCTGCCTTTCCTTACCCTAGGGATTTGTGGTCTCCTGATTTCTGACCCTCCATACAGATTTATCCCAATGCCTTGTAACATATGTCATACATGGATCACACTCTCAGGCTGCTCATCTGTCTTTTTGGACTTAAATCTGTCTCACTCTTGGAACAACCCTGCCCAAATCTTTTCAATCCATACTTAATAATTATTCAATATCAAATACTTTGACAGCTGCAGGTATGTAGATAGGATCTTAAAGATGCAGAGTAAAATCACTGAGTAATAAATCTGATCCAGTTGCTTGAACAGAGATAATGAATAAATTATTTCTGTCAGTAAGCTGTTGACTTAAAAGAACCTTTCAAAAATTAAGATTCATGGTCTGAATTGATCCATAAAAAAGACCAAAATCACCAAATAATATCAAACAAGAAAATGTGACCTCTTATGTAGAAGCATTTCCTTTCTGATAATTTTATCTTAAGGTCCCAATATGCCATAAAATTGTGTATCTAATAGCTAAGAAGGACTTTAGGGATTGTCTAGTTAAAACTGTATTCAGTTTTTTTTTATTTTTTTATTTTTTATTTTTTTTAATTTAATTAATTTATTTATATATATTTCACATCATTTCCATCCCTGGGGGTCACCCACCACCTCCCCTTCCCACCCGCTCCAGCTGGTCCCCATTCTCCCCTTGTGCAGTTTCATTTGGTTGACCATATATTAGTGAAACCATTTGGTTTCTGTCCCTTTCTATCTGGCTCGTTTCTGCTAGAATGATTTCTTCTAGGTACATCCAGGT
>PVHY01017498.1:0-31291 GCA_004024945.1 Uropsilus gracilis
ATATATATATATATATATATACCAAGATTTTATAAAGGAAATTTCGTAGGGGTTCTTTGTTCCACTTGACATATATAAATGATGAAAGAGTTTCATTTAAAACCAGTTTGTTTTCAACAACATAAAAAAATGTTGTATATTTAACCTGAAGACAAAATTCATGTGTTGTGTATTCTGGGTGTGTTGACTTTTTCTGACCTCAAGACAGCTAATCCATTTCCCTATGTCCCTCATAATGCCAGTGCTACAAGCACTAGTGAGGAGTCTAATCTGTGAAGGCATTTTACAAATATAAGTTGCTGTCCTTACTTCTCTTTGTTATTTTCTCATTAACTTCCTTGACACTCTAGACCTCCTCTTGTTTTTCATTAAGGCCCTTACTTCATTGATACAACATTTTAGCAAGGGGAAAAAAATACCCCATGGTTACCCAGAATTCTTTGCAAATCTATCATCATCTGTTGAATTTCAAGTAATTACTGTAAAAAGATGGAAAAGCATACTTCAATTGCATTTATTGCTAATTTTTATTTTTCCCCCTCATACAATGGAAAGTCAGGGCAGTATGGACCCAACTGTGCCCAGAAGAGCCAATGTGGCCACAACGCTCATTGCAACCCTCACAATGGGAGCTGCACTTGCTCTTCGAAAAGAATGGGGCCAGCCTGTGAGGAAAGTAGTTTGAAGGATCTTCAGTAGCTAAATAGTAGCAGTTTTCCAATTGGCGAATAAAACTTTGCCTACATCCACCCACAGTTCACTATCTTAACTCTGGCAGTCAAAGGTAGTCACTGAAGCATCTTCAACCAAACCTCTTCTACTGAAAGGTGAAAAACAAGACTATGAGAACTTCGTGGCCTCTAAGCAAAAGTCCCATTCTCTTGTCTGTCCTCCTCAACTTCCTTTTTCCAAAGAACATAACTAAGAAAAGGAGCGTGTTTTCCAAGTTCCCAGTTATAGTAACATTTTGAACTAATAAATGAATCTGTTTTTAAATATGCACAGGTGGTATTTAAATTTGCAAGTAAAAACTCTTTTCAGTTCAGGTTGGACTGCACTGAAATATTCACACTTTTTCACTGAAGACCTCAGTGGCCATTAAGAAGCTGGATCCTCTTTGGAAATGTCTAGAATTTCATCTATTCCTTCTCAGCATCCTGCTTCACAGCTAAGTCTGCTTCAGATTGTTAACGGGTTGGATTTCAAACATGACTTCTGGTGGGGAGACGATTATAAAGACTTTAGCCACATAAAGATCAGAGTAAAAGTGTAACATGTGCACTAGCAATCAATCACCAAAATGGTTAGTGGTAGTCTTCCTATCCATGGCCAGCAGTCAGGGACAAAGTAAGTCCAGTGAAGGTGAACCATCTGCTCTAGAGATTTCTATTTCCTTGCTGGGAAAAGGACCTGATCAGAGTCAGGCTTTTAATCCACACTGGGAATTTGACCCAAGTTTCCCATCTATTAGGTCAGCTTTGTAGCCATTTGTCAGCATGAACCTTGTGATAAGCCTCAGAAATTTATAGTAATAAATATCATTTTATTTTTGCTCTCAAATGGTTTATGAACATTTAAAAATATCAGTTAATTCATATTAGAGAACAATAATTTTGTTAATTAAAGATGCTAGTACTCATATTATCCAAGCTTTATGGGAATAAAATATGGAGATTATTGAAATTTTATGTGTGTAATGTCTGAGTACTTTTAAATCAAAAGTAATTTAGGATAGAATTATTGAATTGTATACAAACTATTGAATTGTATACAAACTATTTGGTATGATCAGTTCAATGTAATCTCTGATCTTTACTTCACATTTATCTTCTTATAGTTCAGCACAAGTTAATGAAGATATAGCAGACCTAAAATAGTCAAACCAAATTTAATGCTGTTAAGTGATATAAAATTTGATTGGATAATTTCCTAGATTACATATAAATTCAGTTTAATCTTTTAAAAGCTGCAAGCAATGTGTTACTTTCTTCATCTGTAATATTTAGAATTTAAGCTTTATGTTTATGTTCAAATTCATTTTCACAATTTTTATGAAATCAATTGAAAACTATATTCAGAATATTTTATTTTCTTTTGGGGGGTGGGGAAATATTTGCTTTTTTGCCCTTAACATGTATTGTTAAAGCTTTTCTCCATCTGAACTGTAAAGAGAATAACATAAATAAAAGTAACATTCTTTCTTGAACTGCCATAATACTGTTCCCTTTATTTCAAGATTAAAAAGTGGTGACTACATGCAGGCATGGAAGGTGGGGCATGGGAAATGGGGGTAATTAATCAGTTTTTTCTTCCTTACTAGACATATTATCTCCTATTAGAACAGACATGCTCCTCAAGATTTCATTGGAAAGAAAAAGAATAAAAGATTTCGTTTTGTTACATTTTTTTTTCTTTACACATGTTGATTTTCTTTTTGAGAAGTTATATGTAACTCATTCAGGACAATTTTTGACAAATGGAAGACTATTCATATATAATCTCATTTCTCATCTTTCCACAACTACTTCTGTAACAAATTATGAGCGGAAAAACAAACTCATAGCATCAATTTGTATTTGCACTGTCACTTGCCCTCTCAGACAAGTTAGTTTCATTTTTCCATCCTTCCATCACTCAACAGAAACTTTTTCTTCAAAACGAATTTATACATTGGCATTCGTATCAAAAAAGACAATAGAAAAATGTTTAAAATTCAGAATGTTTCCACTGTATCTTTGATCAAGTTGAAAAGTCTTGGTATCCCTGCAAAAGTTACTAGTCGTGTGGTAAGTCCTCCTCCTAAAAATGTTCCAGTTCTTCTGCCTGAAGAGACTAACAGATGTCTGAAAGTGATTATAGACAATGACATTTCATTTATGACTAATGTAATAAATGTTAACCTTAAATAATTTAACAGGTGGAAAATATAAAATAAAATTTTCTTACAAAATCATAGCATTCAATTCAAAAATATTTTTGAATGGCTGCATGTCAAAAGTGCTTCAAATTAACAAAGCAATAAACAATAGTCTGCATTTGTATAAGAACTGAATCAAGGTTTTGACACATAAACAATAACTGATATACAATAAAGTGTATGTTACCTTTTTTGAAGCATTTGCACAATTTTTTAAAGAATACACCAATTATTCAAAGTGAAGGATAACTTAATATGCATGTCCTCTTCAAAGTCCAATGTCAAATTAGAACCATTGTCATTATGTAGAAATATTTATTTCTACCTTTTTTACCTATATAATCTGCTCTTTGAATGTAGAAATGCTGAACTGCCTCCCCATGCCCAAGAATATCCATCCACTCATAATACCCTTTACAAAGGGTTTGTGCTGTGATGGTTCAGGGTCTTTCCTTTAAAATACAACGTCAGAGTGGAGATTAATATGCTTTTCTGCAATGATATAGCTCAAATTTAAAGAAATGTGGGCAGATATGTGGAAGTGTGCTGGCTAATTTGGAGTTTCAGTCTAACATGTCTGGGATAAAACCATTTCAGTTTAGCACCTAACTTTCTCCCTACTTTTGTAACTTATACATTCATTTATTGAGTTTTCCAGATGAGACAGCTATTTGACACAGGTTAAATTAATTTTAGAGAACTTGGAAATCATTCCAAGCGTTAGTGGCAAGAATGGCATTTCCTTTGTTAGAAATAGCAAAGAGGATTTGGCTTCTCCCAGGCCTCTTTCACCTTGCTTTCTTTAGGACCTGGTAATACAGATGTAGCAAGAATTTTAAAAAGCATTTTGATGAAGTGAACAAATAATAGCAACTGTCTACACTCTAGAAGTTATGTATGCAATTCAGTTGAAATAACTTCATGGTTCTGTAAGAGAAAAAATAAGTCAAAGTAGCTGAGTTTTTAAGATAGATTTCAAAGTGTTTCCAAAGTTTGACCCTTTAGCTAATCATGTGGAAACTGTGTTCTACTTTTCTTGCTTATATTTTAGGTTTTCTTAATCAAAAAGCACCAAAAACAAAACCAGTAATTAAAGCTTAGGAAATATATTAAAATGTGCTTGTTATTTCTTTTTTAATATTCTTCCTGATAGTAACATATTCATTCATCTCTAAATCTTATACCAGGATTAAATAAAACACCACTTAGTAATTTCTCATTTCAAGGTATTTAGCACAAATAGCACGTATTGTGAGGAATATTAATTCAAAGACATAGTATTAACATTTTACTAATATCTTTCCACTGGGTACATACATAGAAAATTTCATTAAGTGCTCTTTTTTAAAGAGAATATAAGAAAATATGAGACAGAATTTTATTGTGCACATTTCATGAAGAGTGTTCAATAATGATTCATGTGAAGAATGGGTTATTAAAGGCTTAAGTGTTGACAATATTGATCTCTTTAAATGTAGGAGATGGGTTTATGAGTAAAATCGCATATGTAAGATGTCGATGAATTTGGTAATGAGTGTTTAAGGTATATTTGATGAATAATGAAACTTGTGATCAATTTGATATCTAAATGGTCTATTGATACTATTTTGAATGAATCATTTGTTGACTGAAAGATGCCTTCACTAGTTTCATTTTTATAAGCATTGCCTAAAAGCCATTTTTTGCACTTTAGCTCTATTCTGAATTTATTACATACAAAAATATTTATTAAGTGTCTACAAAGCTCAATACTATTCTAGGCATGAAAAACTTTGTGGTGAATGAGATTAACATATTATATGCCTTCGTCAATTTACAGTCCAGTAGAGTACATTAGTCAATAAGAGCAATGTTTTTAAGCATCTCAGCATTGCTGTGAATTTCATAGTTTATCAATCTTATTATACTTAACTAATACTTTCCTAATCTACTCCTTAGAAATGTGTTAATTCTTCTGTATTAATGCATAGTAAATGAAAAATCAAATACATTCTATCTAACATTAAAATTTTCACAGCGCATGTTTTACTCCTTATGTTAACGCAGAAAGTGTATACTTTTTAAAACTCATGAAATACCATTTACATTTATAGGAAGCTACATTCTTTTTTTAATGAAATATAGAAGGGAAATTCACTTTCAAAAATGTTATTGTAGCCCTAGTGGATGGAAGTAGTGGAAGTAAAGAAAAAATAATCATTGTTCACCTATTACAATTTTAATGCACTTTCTAGCTCCTATTGGTGCTTTCTGTTTTGATTATGATGAAGTGTTTCCCAGTGATAGAAGAGGAACTTTAGACAATTTAAAAAAGTTTCCAAGGCATATAATGTTCTTGAGCATTAAAAATATACCTTGCTATTGAAGTGAGATCTCAAAACAAGATTAGGCTCTTTGTTTATTCAATTATAGTTAAATACACACAACATAATATTTACCATTTTAACCAGTTCAAAATTAGATAGCACAAAGGTTTAGGGATACAGAATTGCTTGAATCTAAACCAATGGCACCAGAAAACTCTGGTGTTAAAAGGAAAAATAGTATACCATACTTCAGTACTTGTTGAGAGTTTTAATGAAGTACTGTGGATTCTGTATAGAAAGATGCAGTGTACAAAGAGTTCCAAATTGTTTAACTTTTCCTTTTGAGCAACTTTTTGAAAACTACTAGTATCTCAAGGAATGCCTTATGTAAAAAATGGGAGTAAGTATGTATTTAGGGAAGGGCCAGAAACATCTTTGATTTGGATACCCTGCTCATAACATTGTATAGTCTTTCAAGCACTTGTCTGAGAAAATTCTCAGTAAGTCCTAGGCTGCTTTATAGCTTCCCATGGATACAAGCATTTCCCACAATGAGCTTTGGGAATGCAAAGCAAAATGTTTATGAAGCTCTTTAAAGAGATCTTTCCTCTTCCCTTCTTACTTGTTTCTAAAATATGGGAGATTGGATAACATTTTTTTAAACATGGAGTGGGAAAGATGTGAAATAAATTGTACTATTTTTAAAAAGAATGCAACAAATGTTATATATAGATATGTTAGAAAATCAATGTTCTGCTAACATCTGGGCAACTTATAGCAGCTTCACTTATCATATTTTAGATTACACATAAGAGCTATATAGTAAATGCATTAAAGATTCCAAAGAAAGGCTGCTTAATGGATTACTAGGACAAATAGAATTACATTTGAGACTCAATGTGTTTTGCATAGCTGTTATCGTGTCATAATAGAAGTGTGCATGTTTTTAAAAGTTATCATGACTTCTGTATTATTGGCTAATGGTTTCACATCATTTATTAAATGTTTGACATAAAGCATCACCAATTGTGCATATGCGCAATAAACATGCACATAAACATGCATACCTGCTTTTGTTGTTAGTAGTTTGTGTAGTCTTTTCAGATTATATACCTAAAACATTTTTTAAATTTTTACTAAAAATTTCAAATCATTAAAAGTTACCATCTTTTATATTAAGAAAAATCATCTTTTTCAATCCTAAACACTTGAGAATTTTAAAATTAAATTAATAAACTATTTTATGAAACAATTCAAATAGGGTGAGGTTTTATACATCCTCCACTAATAATCTGAGAGAATACTTGCCACATAATGTGTTAGAAGCCAAATAAAACAAAGAATCAACATTCATGGAGTAGAAACTGTGAGTAGTTGGAATAGAAGAAGTAAAGAATTGCAAAGGATGTTTCTTTAGTCTTTTTGTTTCGTAAGGAAGCCAAAGCTTGGAGAATTAGAACTCACAATGAATAAATTACAGTACCAATATTTTCTGTCTTTTTTTTTTAAGGTGGTGATAGTTTGCAACACTGTATATAATTTATGGATCTAAGTTCACACTTCTTCAGGTGTTCATTACCACACCACCCCCACCAAAGTACTCATTTCCCCCACTATGGTTTCATGGACCCATCTTCCTCTTGTTCCCCTAATGTTATGCCCCTGTCTGAGAACCAAGAGTTTCTTTTTTTCTGTTTTCTTATAACTATTTTGTTATAATTCTTTGGATTGCTATATTTTCTAAGACACATGAGAAGTTCTTTTGACTGGGAGAGAAAGTGAACTTTGTTTTATAAAAATTCTTGTTAAGTTTTGCTTTACTATTTTAGACTTTTCAAACTTGTTGTGTCATCACTTTTAACTATCCACAGGATAGCAGAACAGCAGTTAAATACATACATAGGAATTGAAGCCAAAAAGAAATTCATAATCTTGTAATGATTTCAATATCTTCCAGAGAAATGGTCTGACTTTTAAACATTTATTCTTATTTGACATTTATTATGCAAACTTGATAGCTTTAATTTTAAAGACCGCTTATCTTTACATATTTTAACAATAAATCTTATATTTCCATAGTTGACTTCTGTACAGAATGATTTGCACAATCTTAGATTTAAGACACACACACACACACACACATACACACACATGAATTCTGTATTAAGTCTACTCTATGAAATGCCAAAGAAAATTCTGAGGCGCTTTATTGGTTAATTCCCCACTTACAGTTCTTGATCATTTTATCTTTCCTGCCATGTAAGTTTCCCCATCTGAAGTAATAAGGAAACATCACATTAACTTTTTTCTTTCTCATTGGTTTGAGAGGACTAGGAAAGGAAACCCAAGAAATGTCAATAAATTCTATTCCTTATATAGTCACTAGTCAAGTCTTCTGCTTTTTATTTTTCTACTAAAAAAAGTATCTATCAAGGAAATTGAGAATAGTCTAATAAATTATCTGAGCATGTCTGTACTGCTAATGGAGTGGTCACCAAGCTTGTTGAGGCCGCAGATATCTGAATATCATGGTGTCCAAGAAGAATATACATTTTTGGAATATTTAATCATATTATATGAGCTGGAATCAGTACTACTTAAAGAAGCTACAATTCTATTAAAGGTGAATAATACCCAAATTTTAAACTGAATATAATGACCACTGAAAATTAATGAACTTTGAACTAATCACTATCACATTTTTGAGAATATCTGTCAATACAATTTTTTTATAGTTAAAAATTCACTGTGTCAGAGGTGGGAAGTGTTGGGCATCAATTATTTGCTGATCAAAATGTTAAGGATAATATAATCAAATGCATGTTTGGGGAAAGATACACTATTTTCAACTAACCAGTTGGACCCTTAAGTTTTTAGCACACCACTGCATAGTTTGAGACATGTTACTCAAGTCTTTATGTAGTACATTGGTCAGAATAAATTTGACAACTGTATTTAAGCTAGAGGTGTATAAATTTTTTAAATAGTAAACCTAGAATTTACTTTTCTTCTTGTACAAGCTTTTATGTGATGACAATGGCACTTATCTTATATAAGTAAATGTATTCTTCAAATTTGTATTGAGGTAACATTGTTTTAGAACATTGTACATCATTCAAAGGCATAAGATCAGAACTTTTAGGGTGCATATCACCAAACCACAGTCACCACCGAGGCATCTTCAAGCCTCCAACACAGTCAATTTTTTTCTTGGCTTTTTGTTTGGTTTCTCTATATTTCACATATGAGTGAGACCATTCTCTATGGAAAGCCATGTGGAGGTTCCTCAGAACACTATCTACCATATCATCCAGTGATTTACTTCTGGAAATCTACCCAGAGGACACAAAAACACAAATTTGAAAGGAAACTTGCTCTCCTTTGTTTATAGCAGCACTATTTACAATAGCCAAGAAGATATCAAACAGCACAAATACCCCAAATAGAAGATTAATAAAAAAAACTGTGGTATATTTTCATAGTGAAATTTCACTGAAGGATCAAAAAAGATAAATTAATGTCATTTGCAGCAACATGCATAGAATTGAAAAGGATTGTGCTAGCAGAAATTAGAAGAAAAAAATGAATATGATGTAAATAAACATACTCTTCAGTTTCATCATTGGTGGAAATGGCAAGATTTCATCTTTTTTATATAGCTGGGTAGTAATTATATATATATATATATATATATATATATATATATCACATATTTCTAATCTACTCCTCTGTCCTTGGTCACTTATATTGTTTCCATAACTTCACTATTGTCAAGAGGGATACCATGAAGACAGGAGTGCATATTTCCCTTTGCATTGATGATTTTGTATTCTTCAATCAGATATCTAGGAGTGGAATTGCTTGGTCATATGGCAAATCCACTTTAATATTTTTTAGTCACTGAATGAACATAAACATTTTTAATTTTACTGCATGATTTTCTATACTATTTTCCATAGGGATCAGACCAATCTAAATTTCTGCTAATATTGTACAAGCATTCCTTTCTGGTTGCTCTGATATAAGCCAAGTTTAAGGTGGTATTTCATTGTGGTTTTTGATTTGATGATATAATAGTGAATATTTTTATATGTCTATTGTCCACCTGTATGTCTTCTGTGGAGAAGTGCCTATTTGTTTCTTGTATTTTCTACTGGGTTGTTCTTCTTTTCTTTCTTTTTTATTTTTTAAATAATTTATTTAATTTATTTAGATATAAATTTCACATCTTTGTAATCCCAGGGATTCACACCCCCCCACCCTCCCTGACCATTCCCACCCTCTCCCCTCTGCCCCCAGTTGTATACTTCAGTTTGGTTGTTAGCTTTTTTGACTTTCCCTCATGGCTTTGTTTAATTTTTTCCTATATCCTATATATTAGTAAAACCGTTTTGTTTCTGTCTTTTTCTTTTTGACTTGTTTCTGCTAATATGATTTCTTCTAAGTACATCCATGTTACCATAAAATCATTAAATTTATCATTTTTAGTTGGTGAGTAATATTCTATTGTGTATTTATACCACATCTTTTTCATCCAGGTATCTGTTTTGGGACATTTAGGTTGCTTCCATGTCCTTGCAATTATAAGTAGTGCTGCAGTAAACATCCCAACACAGTTGTTCCATTGCTTTATTGAAGGGCATAATTTTTTTATGGATTATGACTATTAGCATCATCAAATATAATGTGCAAATTATCCTACCATTCAGTAAGTTGTCTTTTCATTCATATGATAGTTTTGTTCTCTGAGCATAAGCTTTTAGTTTAACATATTCTCTGTCAGTTACTTGTAGTTTTGTTTCCCTTGCTGTTGTAGCCAAATTCCCAAATACACCATTTAAGTCAATGTCATAGAATATTTTGTCTATCTTTTCTTCTATGCATTTATGATCTCTGTGCTTTTAGCCAGAAACATATCTATTTTTTTTTTTCCAGTGAATCAGGTTTTGGCTTCATTATTCTTTTGGACTGTATTTTTTATTTCTATTTTACTTTTTTTTTTTTTTTGAGACTGGGTCTCACTATTTTTGCCATTGAACTGCAGGCTCATGTTGCCCGGGGTACCACAGTCTCAAGCAATCCCCAGCCTCAGGTAGCTGGGATTACAGGTGCGTGCCACCATTCCCAGCTATTTTTTGGAACCAAGTCTTGCTATGTTGCCCTGAGCAGGATTTGAACTGCAATCCTTAGCCCCAGTCACTTCAAGGCTGAAGCTTACAGGCACGAGCCACTGTGCCTGGCTATTCTACTTTCTACTCTAATTTTTATTATTTTGCTTTTGGCCCTCAAAATTAGATCATTTGCTTGAGATCTTTCTTGTTTCTTGATGTGGGCCTATATCTTTATACATGTCTCTCTTAATACGGCTTTTGCTATGTCTCAGAAGTTCTGAAAGATTTGTTTTCATATTCATTTGTCTCCAGAGATTTTTTTAAATATTTTATTTGATGTCCTCATTTATTCAAAGGTCATTCAGTGGTATGTTGTTCAATTTCCATATACTAGGTATTTTTCCTGATTTCTTCCTTTTTTCTTTTCTTTTTTTTCTTTCTTTTTTTTTTTTTTTTGGTTGACTTTGCTTTTATAACTTTGTTATTAAAGATTGTACTTGCTTTGCTGTCAATCTTCATGAATTTACTGACATTTGTTTTGTTCTAGCATGTGACCTATCCTGGAAAATATTCTGTTGCACTTGAAAAGAATGTGTACTCTCTTTTTTGTGATTATAGTATCCTTAAATTTCTATTAAGTTTATTTGCTCTAACTCTTTGGTTTGGGCTATAGTTTCTGTATTTATTTTCTTCCTGGTTGATCTTTCCATTGATAACAGTAGGACACTGAGTTCTACTAGTAGGGTATTGCTGTCAATGTCTGATTTTTGCCTTGTTTTTGTACTAATACAAAAACATTGCCTTATACATTTTGATGATCCTCTGTTTGTTGTGTATATGTTGGTGAGTGTTACATCTTCCTGAAGTATCAATACCATAATACACAGTGTTCATCCCTGTATCTTGTTAGTTCTTTTAGGTAAAATTTTGTTCCTTTATAGCTATGGCTGCCTTGTTTTTTCTAGGCCAGATTTGCCCAGATTGTAGCATTTTCCAACACTAAAGTCTATGTCTGCATTTGGAACTCAAGTTAGTTACATCAAAAAACCAGAAATTTGTTTTGTTTTCTAATATTATGGAGCAATTCATGCCTTTTGATTGCTGGATTGAATCCATTTAAATTTAAGGTATTATTAGACAGATAGATAGATAGATAGATAGATAGATAGATAGATAGATAGATAGATAGATAGATAGATAGATAGATAGATAGATATTTGCTATTTTATCTTCAGTCTCTTGGTTATATATAATTCCTTATTCATTTTGTATATATTTTTTCTTTTTGATTTAGATTAGACTCCATCAACACTTCTTATGCAGTGGGTATAGTTTTTGGCAAACTCCTACCTCTTTTTTGTCTGGGAACTTTATATTTCTTTCTTATATCTGAAGGAGAGTCTTGCAGGATATAATATTCTTGACTGGCAAGTGTTATCATGAGGTATTTTGAATTTTGTGTTCTATAATCCCCTTGCCCATAACATTTCTTCTGAGAAGTCTGATAGCCCAATGAAGTTTCCTTTATAGCTAACAACTTATTTTCCTTAGCCACTTTCATTTTTTTTGTCCTGAGCTTTTGATAATTTCACAACACATAACTTGGTTATGACACTGCTGCTCTTTTAGGTTTATGAACTTTTATATTTATTTCCTTCCACGTATTTGGGAAGTTTGCATTTATCATTTCTTTGAATAAATTTTCTGTTCTAGTCTCTTTTTCTTCCCCTTTGAGGATACTTACTGTCCTTATGTTACCGTCCAAAATGAAGTTAGATATTTCTCAGTGCAGTTACTAATTTTTTTGTTTGTATTTTTCTTTTTCACTTGGCTCCTTGAAGAATTGTAATCTTCAAAGTCACTGATTTGTTCCCCAGGGTCTAGTCTTCTTCCTTAGATTTCTGAAGAACTTTTTTTTATCTCTATTGATCTCAGTATCCTGCAACTTCTTAATGTTCTTACTTAAGTCTTCTGTTTGTAATTTCTGTTCATTCAGTTTCATTTATTTCTGAAATCATTTTTACTGTATTTGCTTCATCTTATTCCATTTTATTAAATTTATATAGCATAGCAATTTTGAACTCTATCTTATGGGAAGATAAAATTATTCATATCTTTATGGTTGGGCTATAAACAATTGTTCCTGACTGGAGATATATCCTTTAAGTTTACAATTTGCACTGTGTGGGGGGTATTTTTTTGTCTGCCTATTTTGCTGAACTAGTTTTTACTTTCCAACAGTATCAAATTGAAAGCTTGATCACACTGACGGGAGCTGGTATCACTCCAGTTTCCATACTGACCACCAATAACCAGGATACTCTTTATGGATTCTGTTCACTCTGGATTCTTTCACGCTGGTAACTCAGAGTTTCTGACTACACATTCAGAAGCAATCCAGAAATCAGGAAAGGAGGAGGGGTGTATATGTATCCACACTTTTTGTTCTTGGGCCAAGGTCACAGGAGAACACTGGAGACTGGTCGGTAAAAGAAACATATCTCTCCTTGCAAACTGGCACCATACCTGACTTACTGCTTCTCAGTCTTTTCTGTTTTTTGCTATTTCTGGCTCTGACATCATATTTTGAAAAGTGTTTAAATTTGATAAATTGATACCTGTTTTTTAAAAAGTAAATAAACTTGACATATTTTAGATGCTCATCTTGTAACTTGTCAATGTCAGTACCTAGTTAATATGATGTTTCATCCACTCCAATTATTTGAAGCTATTTATTATGACTTTCATTTCTTTTTTCTCTAAATCTCTAAACATATGAAAAAATTAATCTATTGCTTGCTTTTCTCTATTTGGCCTATTTCACTAAAGATAATACCAACTGGGTCTATACATATTAATATAAATGGCAAGATTTTGTCTTTTTATAATCAAGTAGTATTCCATTATAATAACTACAATCTCATATATACACATATATAGGTACATATATAGATATATACAATTTATTTCTCTGAATGTTATCATTTATCTAAGGACATGCAGTTTTTTTAGGTATTCACTGTTGTATATAAAACAATAAACATAGAAATATATGTATATCTTAAAAACGCACTTATCTATTCTTTCTGTAAATAACCAGGAATGGAGTAATTGGACTGTATGGAATTGTTATTTTTCCAACAATTGTCCTTTTGACTTTTGGATAATAACTATTCTCACAGATATGAGATATCATTATTTGATTTGCATTTTCTTAATAATAAGAGGTGGTGAACATATTTTTATATACCTATCGGTGATCTGTTATCTTCTTTGGAGAAGTTTATTTAAATCCTTTGTCCATTTTTTAAAGGTATCTTGTTTTGTTGTTGAATCTTATGAGTCCTTTGTGTATTTTGGATATTAATTATCATTGTATATATAATGTACAGATATCTTCTATTCAGCAATCAAATTAATCCTTTTGAGTTGTTTTCCTTTGTTTTTCATCTTCTTGATCTATACTGGAATGTATAGGTACTTTTCTTTTGGTTATTTTATCCTGATTTCTCTTTTATTCTTCTCTGTAAACAGCAAGACTATTTTTTCTTTCCATACTTTAAGAAAAAGTAATTTCCTAAAGTAATAATTTTTTCCTAAAGTAATAAATTTTAATTACCAAAGCACTGTGTGTTTATTGTTAGAAAATATAAATATAAATATAAAGAAAAAATGTAGTGAATCAACTGTTTCAGTGCATAGATAAAGTATTTTTACAGATGAATTTTTTCTGAAACAAATTGTATATTTTTCTTTGGGTTAGAATATTAATTATGTAATTAGATAATGACATATTTCAAGGTTTTAATATATGTCAGATATCATAATAACATTCAAGCATTTTATTTAAGCTTCAGAATAAGTGTTTTTAACAAATGAAAAAATTGAGATCTTACAGAATATAAAAACTTATTGAGTTCATAGGGCTCTTGTTTAGGATAGATTCGGGTATGACTGATTATTGTAGCCAACTTTTTTACTGTACTGACATGTAATTCTAAAATATTTTCCATTAGTATAAATATCTAAAGCAAGATATTTTTGAAAATTAATTAACTGTGTAAACTCAAATAAAAATGATTTCATGTTCTAGATACTGATAAAAACACATATTTAGTCACATTTCAAATATTATTTTTTGATGCATAAAAAGTGTGTGTCTTTATAATTTTGACATGTGTATAAGTCATCAAATAGTATTTCTGAATGTCCTTAGATATAAACACGAAATATTTAAGCTGATTCCATCTTTATCTTGTGGTAAATATTCCATCTTCTTTAAAAACAATCAATTCCCAAAGAAATTTTTAAAAATCAGAATTCAAAATAAAATCCTCTGAAAATCTAAGGTTAATAGTTTGCTTCAGTCCTATGTTATAGACATTCTTTGCTGAGAGGTGAAAATAAGATTTATATGCATATTAATGGAAATGTTAGAGCTTATATTCTTTATTTAAAAATTTTAATAATGTTACTTTGACTAGCAAGGAATCCCTCATTTCTACTATACTCTTTCAGCCTACATCTCTATATTATGCCACCATATGCCCTCCAATCAGAAGACTTGCTTTATCCATGGCCTCACTATAACTTTATGGCATTCCCTCTGTTTAAAATACCTTTTATTATCTGCCTGGTAAAGTTATATTTATATTCAATAGCTCATTCAAGGAGTTTTACCTAGTCCTAAATCTATTGTCAAGAGTATGAAGAAAGTTTCTTTGCAGACTTCTCCAGCACAGAAGTTGGCACATAATGGAAAGGAAATAATGATTTATAGAATTGTCAACTGCATTAAAATGAATTAGAGACTGATGTATCTGTCAGGAGACCTTTTCTCTTTTACAAAATTTAGAATTACTTGTTTAAATTCCAAACAGCCATTCCCACTATGGCTGTAATTGAGTTGGACTAGCCATAGCCAGATGAACATATGTGGACAGAAAATGCCAAACAATGCAATTCTTTTGAAATATGCATGTGGTTTTTTTGTTGGCTGGAGAGGATACTGCTGTCCCACTATATATACTTACTTCAAAAAATACAACATAAGAAGAAAAAAAACAGCTTCCATCTGCCAGGCAAAATAGTTATAAAGTGGAGAAATCAGGTTCTTAATGAATCCATTGAAAGTAACTTGAGCTATTTTTTTAATGCAAAAGCAAATAACCATGTAGTATTCTTTTAATTTATAGCTAGGCCAATTCCAAATTTTGGTTTAAGCTAAATTGGAATGTTCCCAGAAGACAGGATGATTAGACAATGCAAGTGGATTGTGCTGGGTTTCTAAAATCTGGCCCAAAGTTAAGGAGACTAGAATTCCATTCTTAATTCAAGACAAGTAAACATTTCTCCACTTATTTCTGAAGTTCACTGCATAACTTGGCTGGATTATTCTGTTTTCTTCAGCAATTTTCGTGATAACAAGAGTGTTGTTCTTCCATATTCCACTCCAAAGGAGTGTGGGATAAGGGCAAACACCTGCTCCTTCTTTCTTGGTCAAACTCTTATAGGCATTTTAGTATTTCCAATTTGATGGACACTTTTTTTCTTACAACCACTACCAGGGTCATTTTAAATATAACTCACTCATAGGATTTTAATGGTTATCAATGAAATATCCTGTATATTGATAAAAATTAATTACAATGTACATTACCTTCAAGACATGGAAAACAATCAGAGGTATTTGATGTTTGCCATTTTTGAGCTAAGTTCTCCTAGTACTTCACAGAATCTTCCTTCACAGCTAGATGAAGAACTGCAGAATCATGATTTTGAAATTCGTGTTTGTCCTGCATCAAATGATTAGTTTGCAAGTCTCTCTTGGGAAGAGAATAACTCAGATCCTGTGTATCTTGCAGGGTGATATGAATATTTTTATATTGATATTATGATCTAATGAGCTTACTGGAGTAATTATACATGAAGGCATTTGAAATTTCTGAGTTCAGTCTTGGAGTCAGGAAACCTCACCTTTGTCTACTATGTGATTCAAGCAAAATAATTAATCTTCTTACTTCATTTTGTTCCTCTGGATAGAGGAACAAAATTCATACAAATGAAAACAGTGCACAGTGCCTGGAACTAATGAATATTCAATAAATACATGTGGACCCTGGAATATATAATGTAAATTTCATCAGTGTCACATATTTCATGTAAAGATATTGTCACATCGTTATCAATTATAGTATTAGGAGTATACATATTTTACATTCTTACTGAATATAGAAAAGTGATTTAAACTGTGTTTATAGTAACTTCTATAAAGTTCATGAGATGTTGTATAGAGCAAATCTTCAGCTTCTTATAAACACTTTCTTATGAAGGATAATAATTTCTAAATCAAAAATCAGCACAAGGGAATTTATGATGGTAAGTTGAGCATAATATATTTGAAATTAAAAACACTGTCATAAAATTTAGAGTTTAGTGTTATAGTACTCCCTTCTATAACATACATGTCTTTATAGTATAGAAGCAAAGTAAAAAATATATAGTTTTAATATTTTTCAAAGAAACATATCCAAAAGATTACATTTTTCCTCTAGCAACTATGCCTCTGAGTAGAATAAATTTTATAAATATCTTAATAGCCCAGAATTCTAAATATATTTTCTCTTAGTTTCACTAGAAGATAAATAGCTATTGGAATTTAGAACAATAGCATCTAGTACCATTTGACTGAGCACTGAGAAGGTGGAGTTTTAAGAATTTGTTTCTTAACCAGAATGGAAAGAGGAGAGGGTGCCAAACAAATGAAATATCACACAAGATGCACCCTGAGCTAGTGGAGTGGGACAGCTGGAGAGGTTAAACAGAGAATGCCCTTGATAATTTTTAAGTAATATGGTATGGAAAATTATGTAAATGAGAAAAAATGGATACAATGGATCATGTCTAAATGTGAGATCAGATGAGTTGTAGAAATTCAAACCTATCTGATTCTTTGTGATTTGTCTGAAGACTCTACAAATACCAAGTTAAGAGAAACCTCACCTACTACTATGGTCCATAATGAAGACATTAAGGCAAATTAGATATTTTTAGTTCACTTAAATCAAAGACTTTATCATAAGGAATTTAATATGCTTAGCATTGTTCTCAAGGGCAATTAGCCATCTCTCCAAAACCTTTTCATTGATACAAAAAGGAAGAGGGAGTGTAGTGGGGAAAAATAGAAAAAAAAAAGGAAAATCAAGACTTCTGACTCTGAGAGTGTCAGACAAATATGCTAACAACGCTTAAAATAATGGAATCTAAGGTTGAGGTGAACTTAAAACGCATAGCGTTTGTTCTCACTCAGAAAAGAGCTCATTTTATAATCAGATATATAATAAACCTCCAACTTATTTTTGAATACCTTCAGTAATTCATGAATATTAATCTATCCCTTTGTTCTTAGGAATACCTTTGTTAAACTAAGACAAGTGCTGACTCCAAGGAACCTCTAGTCTTTGGGGGGTATGTCAGATACACCTGACAAGCTTTCAAGTGGTGGAAACCACCTTTCATGTTTCAAAATGAAACATTTTTTTTCTCCAGGTAAAATTTTCATCAGTAATTTCACAGGTACTGAAGTTATTTGCCAACTTTCTCTGAAACTGTCAAGATGAACAAGGTCTTTTCATAACTGTCAAAGATGTGACTATTGTTTAAAATAGATTATTTTCTCACAGATTATTTAAGTAATGTTTTTGAGCAAATCAAATGTAGTTACACCTGTGATAAAACCATTATTTATCTCTCATGTACTTTCTTTCATCTTTGTATGTTTTATCTAATATCTGTAAACCATATTATGCACAGAATTTGGGGTTCTTCTTTGTTTCTAACTTGCAATTCAAACAATTTCTCATCTTCTTAACACTCTTTGAGAAGGTATCTGCGGTAATTCATGTTCAATCCAGGATTCTAAATACGATCTTGATAATATCTTCTTCTTGACCCTTTTACCCTGAGTATCTGCAGAAATTCTCTTTGAAGCACTTCGTCAACATCAAGATTATGGCTATAAAGACTTGAAACACATGCCAGGTAATAACTAATAACACAAAACCTCAAGTACAATAGAAAGCAGTTCTTTTTATTTAGAAAGTTGGTTTTATCGGAGAACACTTGTCTCTTCTTTGTTGACCAAGTGTTCTTTTCTGAAAAGACACAGCTGAAGCAGATAAAGAAATGTACTCTCTCTATTCATAAGGTATTTGATGTTTGTATTCTCATGAAGAAAAACTAAGTGTCATTAACCAAGGAGACTCTCTGCTGATGACAGAGGTAGAGTCCAGTGAAAGGAATCAAGTGAAGGTGAAGCAGCAGGTGGCTTTGTAACCATAGCTACTCTAAGTCTAAGATTATAAACGTGTTTCCATTAGGAAAGACACATTAACATTCTTTTATGTCCAGACTTAGAAACCTGTTATCATGGCTAGGCTGTTTACTTCCTTATCTTTTAAGAGAATGGCTAGGTTTAATCAACACTTAAACATTAACCTTAAAGATATGTCCTGGGAAGTGGCCAGGAAGGGGATAGAACTCGGAAAATCTGATGGAGTCATCTCAATGAAATGCTCAAATAGGAAGAGAAACAAAAATTTGTTTTATGAGCCTCTTTAAGACTGCACCTACAGACCTACAAAATTCTGAAATTACTGCTTATGCCATTATATGTACGCTAGAATGAGTTGAAGGGTGAAATAGGGGCATTTTGGAAAGCAATGCTTAAAAATAAAATTGGTGTATACTTTGCAGCTAATCATTCATCCAGTTGTAACAGCCTTTTACTTGTAAATGGTGAAAGACATTCACAATAAACCACTGGAATGATTTGTATATTCAGACAATGGAATAGAATATTCTTTTATGAACAAGACTGTCACCACATTTGGGGAAATTACTCCCTCAGATATGTTTCCCCCTTGGTAACAAACTTCCTGACAACCACATATTTTCATAATTCATATTGAGAGGCAAACCACTACATTTATTTTAGGTATTTAAAAGCATTTCAGTGTTGCTGTTTCTCTATCTTTGAAGGGGGTATACCAGCCTGTATTGTTTTTAACTACTAAGTATTAAATATTCAAAGTAAGGAGTTTTAAACTGACTTTCCAAGAATATTCTCTATTGCAAGCCTTATGTGAAATATTTTCTAAACTGTCTTCCTGCTGTCTAAAACAAAGAGAAACTTATTTTAGTCAAAGAAAGTTTGTCACTTAACATAATCCTCTCCAATTTGGTTCCCTGTGCTTACCTAAAAATTTCAGTTTAGTATTCTCAGAGAAAACCTCTTTTTTTCTCAGTTTTAAATTAGACAATTCTATCACTCCACTATCTGGTCATATTTTAAACATTTTGAAAGGGGAAAAAAAAAAAAGCCGGGAACTTAACTGGCCCTTTAAATCCAGTTACTCGTTACTCAGCAGGTTTGTCTCCAGCCCACAAGCAGTAGCAAGACCAAACTACCTTAAAAGAGGCAAGACCAAAATTTATTCAATAAAGATAAAAAATAAGCAGAGTCACAAGGGCTAGAATGGACCACTTTGGTTATATTACCACACAATTAAGTCTAAATCCAAAAAGCTGCATTTGGGTCTTTCAGCCATGTACGTTCAAAAGATGGCATCTGTCCCACCTTCAAGACAGCAGTGGGAGATTCAAGTCAAGCCAAAGAAACAAAGATGGTGTCATTGACCTGTCTCAAAAAAGGCACAGCTCCAGCATTCTTCCTGTTTCAACTCCAAAGCAGCCTGAATCATCAAGTCTCTCTTGAAATGGCAACAGCAACCACTTCAGGTGCCTCACATTGAGAAAGGCAGCACTCCAAGTTCTCTTCAGGCCTCTAAACAAATGCTAAGCTTTCAGTTTCTAAGTTAAAATAAGTTCTAAGTACTGAGTTTCCAAGCCAGCTTAAGTAGATCACAAGTTTCTCCAGCATGCTTCCTGAGGTTCCTTGCTGGCCCAGACCAGGGTTAAAAGTCACAGAGTGACTTCCTTCCCTACCCCACTGCTGCTCATTAAAACCCCAGCCTCTATGCTGCTCCCCCTAGTTTCTGCCTCCTGCTCTGTGGCCACCCTCCTCCCTAAATCCCCTCTTTCTCTCCCTCTCATGAGGTACCTCTGCTTCCCCTCTCTTTACCCACGAGTGCAAAATGGCACAACCTTACTCCTTCTTTGTTACAAAGCCCCCAATTTCACCACATAACCTCTATCAATTTTATATCTTCATACCAACTTACATTCCTTCAGAGGAACTAGCACTCATGTCAATCTTAGTCAATGCCTGGTATCTTTACATATTTTAAGACTGAGTCAAGGCAGAGGACCTTATATATGTTTCCTAGTATTGTTCTTACAGAGCTAAACATAGTTCCTTTTACATAGTCTTCCAGAAATATTTTCTGGATAAAAAAAAGTTGTATATCAAATATATTTTGGTATTAGAATCCTTATATCATGAGATTTTCCATAGTCACTTTATTGCTTTATTTGAGAAAAGAGAAGATGAAGAATGCACCTCATACTTTAGAAGGCAAAATCTGATATGTTTTAATTGAGGCATGCCCATATTTTTACAGTTTGCTATCTTGGGGGAGGGGAGGAAATCTCAAAACTTCCTCTCTTAGATTACATTCTTTATTTTATCTCAAAAGGAGGATAAGCATGAAAGTAGGATAGCAATAGATTATAGAAAATGATATAAAACTTTTCATGTGATACTACATGAGTTTGAAATATCTTTCATTCCAAAGTACTTAGAAAAAATTATTTGTACTTTGGAAGAATTATTTGGCCTCTTTTAGAGGTTAATAGAAAGTTTGTCAATGTAACCATTTACTCTCTTGGCAAGAAAATAAATTTCACTATAAAAACTATAAATGAAATAATGATGATGTAAGGTAAATGCATTTCAGAAATAAAAACTTCAAGAAAATGCTCCCTTTTCATTCTTCACACTCTCATGTGATTTCATGTTGAATGTGGCACTCAACACATGCTAACAAGACAAGAATGAAGTCCACTTATCCTGACCCTCTAAAATCCATGTGAAAAGTTTGTAAATGATGTATCTGTAAATTTGGAGATATATTAAAAATTTAGGTGTAAAATGAAATATTTGTAAGGAAAATAATAAGTTGCATTTCTTAGTGGATAAAGTTAAATTGAATTCAGGTTGTCCGCAAAAAACAACAACTTTAGAAAAAAAATCAAATCTTTAAGATCCAAAGTTTAAAAATTTTTTGATATTAAACTAACCTATATCTCAATCTATTTAAGATTCATTTTCACCATATGTAAGAAACCAGCACATAGCTCAGTTAACTTTAAATAAATTTGTCAGCTTTTTTATTTTGTAAACCAAAATGTCAAAATGTTTGGTAAGTTCCTTATAGCTGCCACTAAAGTTGCCTCCTGCACTAGAAGAGAAGAATCATGGAAAACATGGTTAATGAAAAAGTGCATGGTGAGAGGAGGCACATTTCATCTAAATGAATTTCAAAAGTTATCCACAATGTTCCAATTTCATTCAAAATATGGTTATGGATGAACTTATGAATAAATGAGCAAAAGAATGTATATGCATTTCCTTGAACTTTCATAATAAAGTACTACAATTGGGGTAAGACTTATAAAACAGGAATTTATTGTCTTAAAATTCTGGAAGCTAAATCCAAAGTCTCTTTGAAGCCTTAAGAGGAGAATTCTTCCTTGTCTTTTCCTAACTTCTGATGAATTGCAGAAAGATATGAATTCTTTGAATTGTAAAATTCATCAATTAAATCATTTGTCTTTACTAGCATTCTTGCTGTGTATCGCTACATACCAATTTTCTTATAATGACCCTATTTATAATGGGTGAAGGGTCCAACCTACTATTTAGTAAGATTCACTTTATTGCATTACATTTGCAATTATCCTTTTTGAAAATGTTCATATTTAGAGGTGCTAAAGACCAAGGTCTCACCATATCTTTTTTGGAGTCACAATTGAACATATAATATACCTGAGATAATTATCTAGTATGGTTTTATCAACCTTCCTCCCACCCCCAATATTTCCCTTTGGTATATATGTTTCTTTTCAAACTCTGTACCACAAATTGTTAATACTGTAGATATATTCTATATGTTTATGTAGGGTGGCCCTTTGGGCTACCATAAATAAATGTAATGTCTAAAAATCTAATATATTTACTACCCCAGCAACCATTTTGACAATTTTGATAATTGTGACTACATATCTTGGAAAGTGACTACATTATTTTTTAAAATATTCATTTATTTTTCCTAGATGAATTTTCTTTGGTATAAGTAATGTGATGCTGTATTGGCTTGTTTTAAAAAGAAATTACTTAGTAAAACAATTTAATTTTCCTTTATGGGTTTAAAAGAGTAATCCAGATATTTATAATTGACAATTTGTAATTGACCACTCACAATCATATAAAATGACCAGAATACCTTAATGATGAGCTTAAAATTTTCATTTTTATCAAATATATACTTATTTGGATTTTTTAAACTATAAGTTAAATGGATGAATTAAAGGAAATAGATCAACATTCCTTGTAATCTCCACTTGGGCTCTAGGATTTTGAAATTAATTAAAGAAGTTAATTAATTATAAGGTTCAGTGAATAAGAAATAATTCCTGCTAGAGAGAGCACATCACCATGTATGAAATGAATGTACCCCAGGTAATGATTTTCAAAGAAAACACTGTTTTTGCTGAGAGAGTGAGGGAGAAACCAATTAAAGAAAAACATTCTTAAAACCAATGAAGAATAAGTAATGAAATTGTCTTGTTGACTGAGAATATATTTATCTACACAGAAAATCTTAAAGAATTGACAAAGTATCACTGGGAATTAATAAGTAATTATTTTAAAAATTTCCCAAAGTAAGATTAATATGCAAAAATGAACATGTGAAATTTTTAAGTAAAAACACAATACCCTTTGTGTCAGCAAACTCTCAATGATATACTGATATATAAATCTAACAAAATATGCAATAGATCTTTACAAGGAAAACTACAAAAGCTTAAAGAAAGCAATCAAGGACTGAATAAATGAAGAGCTATTCCATGTTCATGGATAAAGACTCAGTCTTTTAGTTCTTCTTCATTTGATGCATAAATCCATTGCAATACCAGAAAGTCAAACAAAAATGATTGTGAACTTTGTATGGAGAGGCAAAGACCCCTCCAAAAACCAACAAAAGAACAATGTTTGAAGACTGACACTACTAAACTCTGAGATTTACTATAATCTACAGTAGTTGAGATAGCATAGTACTGGTGAAGAGTAGGCAAATAAATCAATGAAGCAGAATAGATAATCTAGAAATAGACCTATGCAAATTTAATAAACTGACTTTTGATTAAATACCAAAAAAGAGAGAGCATGAGAACGAATCTAGAGAGATGTTACTTCCTTCAAAAAATTCAAAATGTATCCTCAATACAAATGTAAAATACAAAATTAGAAAACTAGAAAATGTAGGAGAACATTCTAGAGAAACAAAACTAAGGAGTAGACAAAATGAAACCAAATGGATATATTTGGGTTTGGTTGCAACTTTTTCAATACAATGCTGAAATCATAAAGCATGAAAGATGGATTGATAATGTATGTATGTATGTATGATAGTTATTTCTTATGCATGCAACTTTATGATTAATTGACTTCTAATTTTAAAATCCTCTAGCCTAAGTGGAAATTACAAGGAATGTTGATTTCTTTTCTAGAATCCCACAGGTTTTTATTATTTTTTTAGTCTAATCACTTGCTGAAAGATATCTGGGTAGTATCTAAGTTTTGTAGTATCATTTTGTAGTATCTAGAATGATATTTCCTTCAATTCATCCATTTAACTTATAGTTCATGTTAAAAAAGAATACGAATAATTAATAAACTTGGTTTCATTATAATTCAAAATTCCTCCTCTGCAAAAGACAATGGATTAGAGAATAAAAAGACAACTTACAGACTAAGTAAATATTGCATGATAAAGGACTGTTGTCGAAAACATATAAAAAACTCAATTTCAAAAGGAAAATAAACTTTCTAATTAAAAATTGCTAAAAAGACATGAGCAATACCTAACCAAAATAAATATTTAGCTAGCACTAATCATATACAAGGATGTTCAATATCATATGCAATGCTCAATTTCATATGGCCAATTATCAATATGTTTTAATATAAAATTGAAATGAGATCTTACTACACATCCATAAAAATAATTAAATCGTAAAACCTCAACAAACAGCAAATACCAATGATGTGTAACAGCAGGAAATTCCATTCATTATTAAGTGGGCATGAAATATGGAACAGTCACTTTGCCATTTTCTTATGATCAAAAAATCATCTGTTTTAGTATTCAAGCAAGTGATTTGAAAATTATAGAAACTTTATCCATAATAATCAAAACTTAGATACTACCAAGATATCTTTCAGCAAGTGATTAGACTAAAAAAATCATAAAAAACTGTGGGATCTAGAAAATAGAATGTTATTGGAGGAAGGGGAAGAAATGACTTCTCAATCCATATAAAAATAAGGAGGGATTTTAATTAAATACATTCTATTATTTGAGAGGAAACCATCTAAAAAGGCTACATATCCTCGGATTCCAATTATATAACTATTGGAAAAAACAAAACCTATAGAGGCAATAGAAAGATCAATATTAAGAAGTAGAATAGGAATTTTTCTCAACCTAATCATTAATTTCTTTATTTTTATTGCATTATTTTTTATTTATTGAGGTAATTTTGGCATGTAACACCATACATGACTTAGAGGTATAAATTCACACAGCATATGCTATCACCAAGGCAACAATTGTTCTTCAATATAATCTGCTGAACTCCTCTACACTGAGCCCCTCACCTATCACCTCCCTGTCCTAGTAGCCTCAGTTGCAGTCAAAATTTTATTTTTTGTTTGGTTTCATTTTGTCCACTCCTTAGTTTTGTTTCTCTATGGTCCACATGTGTGATATCATTCAGTATTTGTCTTTCCTCTTCTGACTCATTCAGCTTAACATAATCCTCTACAGTTCCATTCATATTGTCTCAAATAGAAATATTTCATCTTTTTATTGCTGACCACAATTCCATTATGTATATATACCACACATTCTTTATTCACTCATCTGGGTGTCATTGGGCACTTAGGTTGTTTCTGTGACTTGGTTATTGTAAATAGGGTTATAGTGAACATAGGAGTGTGTATCTATGAATTGGAATTTTTACTTTTCTTGGATAAATATCAAGGTGTAGATTGCTAGACCACATGGTAGATCTATTTTTATTATTTTTAGACATTTCTGTACAGTTTTCCCATAGGTGTTAGACCAATCCATACCCCCACCAGCTCTGTACAACAGTTTCCTTTTTCTATCACTTGTTTATCAGCTCTTTCATATGGGAAATTATTTTTATTTCTGGATTATAAGTGAGGATGAGCACTTTTTCATATACTTCTTGGTCACATGTATCTTCATTGCAGTAAAATCTATTTAGCTCTTGTGTTCAATTTTGGATTGGATTATTTATTTCTTTTTTTGTGTTGTATGAGTTGTGAGTACTTATTTTTTGGTAGCTCTTGGATATCAACTCCTTATCAGATATGTGATGTCTAAATATTCCCTCTTATTTACTAGGGTGTGTCTTTGATTTGTTGATAGTTTCTTTCACTGTGTGGGAGGTTTTTAGTGTAATGCAGTCCCATCTGTTTTTATTTTTCTGTTACTCTTAGTTTTGAAACCCCAAAGGCTTTAGGTAGCGAACCATGGGAATTTTCACTTCAGCATTGTATGAAGTTTTGCTACAACTATCAAGGAACAATAAATATATTGACTGAAGTTGAACAGATTTTATGACTCTGTAATTCTAATTTTTAATATATACTCATGAAAATGCATAATATACATGCCAAGAGATAGGCACAGAAATGTTCAAGGCAGCATTATTTGCCATAGTCAATTTAGAAAGGTTAGGGGAGGGATGTGGGTAAACTGGAACAAAATGGACAATTGATTGGTAAAGGTTAGTATCAGAATTTTAATGGTATATATATGCAAATTTTCAACAAGTTGCATTTGAAACTTAGACAATGTTACAATGCAATGTTGTGTCAAAAAAAAAAAATTGGAAGCTGGTAACAGCACAATGTCCTTCACAGCAAAATGGCTAATAAGTTGTAGTGTTTATGTAAAAGATTGAATGCAATATTAAATTAATGAGGAAAGAAATTATATAGACATGATAGATACATATATAAATATGTTGGTCTAGTTGTAAAAAAATGATGTATCTGCACATATGTATATTAGATGAGCAATTCAAAACACATGCATTATTTATATAGAATATTAATTTATATAAAAATTTTAAAACAGCAAAAAGTAGAGTGTTTAACAAGGTACATTTAAATGATGTTCTAAAAAATTAAGGAACTAATGATCCTAAAATTCAAAGTCTTGGCAATTTTGAGAGTGATTGAGAGGGGGACAAAAGAGGACATCATGGTCATTGACAATATTTTATCTCACAGTTATGATCATAATTACATAGGTGTTTGCTTTGCCATGAACAACCTTACCTAAGAGGGGAAATATGATAAACGTAGTGAGCTGAAAGATAAGATAAAAGAAGCTGACTAATGGTTCCTTCTTCAGAGAGTCTAACTACTATAAGTTCCTATAATTTTATTCTTTTGCTTTCATGCTTGGCTGATGGATAGACCACTATAAGTATACAAAAAAGGGATATGATGCTGCCTGACTGTATCACACCAAGAAGAATCTGCGTCCAGGGACAACAAACTTTTTCTTCTTGTCAGTCTCATTGATGGGTACTCCAAGAGTTGTAACACTCAAACAAAGAACTTAGTATCCTGTGAATTATTATCTGATAAGTCCATGTGTTTGCTATAACAAAATGCTACAGGCTGGGTAGCTTGTGACACATCCCCCCCCCACAGTTATAGATTAGTTCCAAAACCTGATGGAAGATGATTTTGGAGAGGTCAGTTCAAAATCAAGACACCAGTAAGGTCTCTTCTGGAGAGGCTCTCTGCTGGTTCATAGACAGTAACTTCTTTTGCTCATCCGATTGAAGGGTTCTTTAGAGTGAATTGTGAATTGTTGGGTTCTTTTAAATAAGGCACTTATTCATGGGGACTCCTCATAATCAACTCCGAAAGGATCCAGCTTCCAACGCTATTACATTGAGCATAAAGAGCTCCAACATATAAATTTATGGGAACATTAATATTCAAATCATAAGATCCATTAGTTGATATTCGCCATGTCATCCAAAATTATGCAATTCATAGGCAGCAGATTAGTTCCAAAACTTGATGGAAGATGAATTTGGAGAGAATGGTTCACTTCAGTGTGGGCTTAAATACAAAGCCCCATAGATTAAAAATTTAACCTGGATTTTACCTTTTAAATAAAAAAGGCTAAATTATGTATGTGGTGTGTGTGTGTGTGTGTGAGAGAGAGAGAGAGAGAGGGAGGGAGGAAGAAAGAGAGGCTGAACTGGGGTGAAATATGAGGTAGAGAATGATTTCTTAGTAATGGGATACTTAAGTTTCCACTCAGGACAAGAGCAAGGTGACAGAAGATTAACTTGAAGCACAAAAATTTCTTTCTGATTCATCTTTTTACATTTGTAACTGAAATGTACTGCCGATTTGGGACACATATTATAATGTGCTTGGGAAAAATTACTGAAAATGGCAGTATTTGGTCAGAGTCTCAGTTTTTAATTTTAGTTTTGCCACTAGTTAGGTGTGTAAACTTGTGCAAATCATTTTCCTTGGGAACTGTCAGGAGATCAATTATGACAAAGGGAGTTCTGTATTTTCTCCCAGCAATAATAATAATTCTGTGAGACAGTTTGCTTAACTGTAAAAACTCTGAGCATCATGATCAAACCTTTGCAATGCAGTGTATTACTTAGGTCCTCTGAACTTCATTCTATCAGCAGCAAATTAGCAGTAATAAAGTTTACATCACTTGATTGTGAAAGTTAAAAAGATTTTATTATCAGCATGGGTTCTGGACTATCATAAGGTTTCACATATGGTCAACTATTATTAGGATTGAAATCACCTGTATGAAAGTCACTTACTGAGGCTCCAGAAATTCCCCTTTCTTCTGGTCTCAGAACAACCATTTGGGAATCCATGTATCACATGACATCTCTCGCAATTCTGCCTTATGTATACCAAAAATGTATGTACATTAGTGCTAGTAATGGTGGCCATTTACCTAGCACCAAAATATGCTAGGAATGAGCCAGATGACTGTGTGTCCGTGTCCTCCTAGCAGTGACAACAGGCAGAGGGTCTGTGCTTGAGAGTTAGGGCCAGTTCATATTCTTTAAATAACCCCATATGCTGCACACTGCACCTGAACACTGTGGACATTCATTACATAGAGTTTTGATTGACTGAAATGTGGCAGCGAGTCCTCTCCATCTCCCTCTAATGTATGTATTTATTTGATTTATATGAAATTTCTGTCCCTGGCTATGGTTAGCTATTGAATTTATGTTTGACAAGAAAACCATAGTGTTTGGTAATTCTGCAGTGATAGGTGATGTGTGATTCATTTGGGGGAAGAGTAGACTCTTTCTATTCAGAGTTGGATTCTTAGGTCTTATGGATAGTTAATCATGTCTTATAGGAACACAGAACCAAGAGATAGAGTCAATGATCAGAGAATTGAATCTAAATTACTCCATTGTCTGTTTTCAGATATCATCTTTTTACTCATTGGTAACAATTCCTACTGTCACTGCTCCAAGGCATGAGATGTGGTTCTTTGTTTTTCATTTAGGAGCAATTCTGTAACACAGGAAGCCAGATCCAAGCTGAAGCAGAGGGTGCAGAAGAACCAGACCTTTGGACCCTTTAAATCATCCAGGCTGCTCCCCCAAGATGATCCAACTATCTGTAGCCCAAGGACACTTCCTGAATTGACACAGAAAGGGAGACTCGAGGAAGTACATCATGCTCAAAAGAAGCTCCCAGTTGGGAGTTCCAATGATGTTAGACATTTCTCAGCATCAGAGTGAGCAAGATGTAAGTTGCCCCAGCTCCCAGTGTAAGTTTTCATTCTCTTACCTTGTGAAATTTCTTGAGTTTGACTAGTGGTGGGGCGGGAGAGAGTATGGTAGGCACTGAACAATTCCAGTTTCATGTGGGTGAAATGACCTTGTAAATCCTTTCAAAGAGGGCCCACCACATCCTTCATAAGGAGGAGGCAGCCAGTGACATGAATAAGATTATTGTAAAGGAGCAAACTGTGTGACCCGTTAGGATCCTGTTAAATCCAGTGAAAGTTAATGTCCACAGTTAATGCATATCCCTGGGGAACACTAAACCTGAGGCAGACTTAATAATTATGGCTTCTGAGGGGCACAAGAAAGGGTGTTTGTTGTTGTTGTTGTTGTTGTTGTTGTTGTTTTTAGTTACAGAGACAGAGCTCCATTCTAATCTATTTATTCCTTTACATGGCAGCAATTCCTATATCTTTTTTTAAAGCAAATATTTTGAGCTTCATGTTCACAAGTTCCCTGTTGTACCAGAAAGTACTTTCAATTCAGAATTAGAGTGGGAAAAGCTTTTGAAATACATCAGTAGGTGGAGCTCTTTCTTTTTATTTATTTTTCAATTCAAGGTCCCATTTTTAGTGAGGAATACAGAGCTTTGAATGAAAAAAATATATATGTTTTAAAAATGAAAGTACATCTACAATGTGTTTTCCTAATTGAAAAGGTCTATTGTGAAATCATTACTGTCACAGAGCATTTGTGTGGCAGGAGAATGCTTAAGCAAAGAAAATATATAAACCTAAATTGACTTTAGCAATTTGAAAGTGATAGTGGACATCTGTGTTCAATAACTGTTTGCTGGTAACTGGTGTTTAATATTTCATGTCAAATCAAGAAGAGTGATAGAAGGTTTTCTAACACAGAGATGGCTGGCATTTTCCGAGCACAGCCTGTCCTTTGTCATACTCACCATAAAGAAACCTGCTGTAGTGAAGGTTGAAACTGCACCAAAGTGACTCCTTTTTTGGTACTTATGTAAACTTCCAGAGAACACTAGCCTCTATTTTCCTTTAGAATGATGCCTATAAGGAGGGGGGGAAGGCTAAAAGACTTCCAAATCTCATTATTTATTTAAGGTGTGAGTGTGTGCATGTGTGTGCTTGCTCACGTGTGTGTGTGTGTGTGTGTGTATGTGAGTGCAGGCAGAGTGGTGGGGTCTTGGAAGAAATTTGAGCAAAATAAATCATCTAGAACAAATCTTACCTTTGTGCTTCCATGAATCCTGATTCTTTCCTAGTTCCTGTGCAACAATGTTTAGGAATTCAGCAGCCAGTAGAGCATATCTTCCTAAGGTTCACTATGAAGGATGTCTAGATATTATTCTAATGTTTATGTAATTGGGAAGGATAGGCTAGAGAACAGAAAAGCTTTTAAATAACTTTACCACTTATATATCATTTATTTATTTATTTTTTTATATATAAATTTCACAACTTTGTAATCTCAAGGGTTTGCCCCCCCTCCCTCTCCTCCCTTCCCCCTTTTCCCTCCTGTTCATAGTCGTGCATTTCATTTTGTTGCTTAGCTTGTTTTGACTTTCCTCAAGGCTTTTATTTTTTTTATTTATTTATTTATTTTCCCTATATCCCTTACATTAGTGAGACCATTTGGTTTTTGCCTTTTTCTTTGTGGCTTGTTTCTGCTAATATGATTTCTTCTAAATGCATCCATGTTGTTATGAAGTCTTCAAATTTGTCATTTTTAATTGATGAGTAATATTCCATCGTGTATATATACCACAATTTTTTCATCCAGTCCTCTGTTTTGGGGCATTTAGGTTGTTTCCATGACCTTGCAATTATAAATTGTGCTGC